>JAASAY010000247.1:0-208459 GCA_014822085.1 Fusarium stilboides
AGGGTGGTGACAAGACTGTTCCTTCCAAGCCTGAGGAGACCAAGCCTGTCTACACCAAGCCTACTGAGGAGGGTGACAAGACCACCGAGGGTTCCAAGCCCAACCAGACCACTGATGTTCCTGAGGAGACCAAGCCTGTTGAGGAGACCACTTTCGTCACTACCTACGACAGCACCTCTACCGTCTACACCACCAAGGTTCAGACCATCACTTCTTGCGGCCCTGAGGTCACCAACTGCCCCGTCACTGCTGGCACTCCCGCTGTCGTGACCGAGACCGTTGCTGTTTCCACCACCATCTGCCCCGTTACCGAGACCCGCACTGGTGACAAGCCTGGCCAGACCAAGCCTGCTGGCGAGAAGCCCGGCAAGACCACTGAGGGTTCCAAGCCTGTCGCGACCACCGACGTCCCTGTTGAGGAGACCACCTTCGTTACCAGCTACGACAGCACCTCTACCGTCTACTCTACCAAGGTCCAGACCATCACTTCTTGCGGCCCTGAGGTCACCAACTGCCCCGTCACTGCTGGCACTCCCGCTGTTGTCACTGAGACTGTCGCCGTTTCGACCACCATCTGCCCCGTCACTGAGACCCGCACCCACAAGGCTCCCAAGCCCGAGGAGACTGGTTCCGATGAGAAGCCCGAGTCTCCCAAGGCTCCTAAGGACAGCTACAACGTTCCCGATGTTGTCCCCAGCTGCTTGAACACCTTCCTTGACTACGTTGAGGACTGCAAGGACAACACTGACGCCGCCTGCTACTGCCCTTCCAAGGACTTTGTCGACAACGTCTTCCAGTGCCTGTACGCTCACGCTGAGGATGATGACACCGTTGCTCAGGCCGTTTCCTTCTTCCAGGGCATCTGCGCTCCCTACGCTGAGAAGAACCCTGTCATTGTCACTGGTGCTGATTCCGTCACTGAGCACATCACCGTCACTGGTACCACCATCATCACCTCTGCTCAGTACACCACCGTCGTTGTTGCCACCACTGTCACTGAGCCTTGCGTCACTGGCGGCACCACCATTGAGGGTAGCTCCACCGTCAAGACCATTGAGACTGAGATCGTTGTTCCCCAGGTTGGCTTCACCTCCGGCCCCGCTGGTAACGGCCCCGTCCCTGCTCAGACTGCCCCTGCTACCGCCCCCGCTGCCGGTACTGAGGCCCCTGCTGCTCCTGGTGCTGAGGCTCCCGGTGCTGGTGAGACTCTCATCACTGGAAAGCCCGTTGTTGGCACTGGTGGTGTTCCCGTCCCCACCTCTGCTCCTGGCAATGTCCCCGTGACTGCTGGTGCCGCTCGCAACGGCATGGGCATCGCTGCTGCCATCCTGGCTGTCGCCATTGCCCTGTAAGGGCCATGACGCGCTCCGCACATAAACTCTGTTTTCCTTGTTGTCTATAGATTGGGTCTTGGTACCTGAGGTGGGACCTGTATGTCATCTTGTATACTCCTGCATCCGAGACCGCTCTAGCAAGCGCGCTCATACAAACATGTATCATTCTTACGATCCTTACGAACTATGCATTGGTGTGGACGCTTGGTACTGACCGGACCCTTTATGACATTATGTCTTGGGGTCGAAGAAAAAAAGAAGTAGAAAAAAAGAGCAAGGGAAGTTACCAGTGAAGCCGAGATGCATATAGAGCATATATACCCGCTGGCTGGTTGTGTAATGTTAATATTGACTTATTTTTGTTTTGAATCGATTCCCGATGCTCGCCTACATTGCCTTTGCCTAATGCCTCTTGTGAACTCCACAGTGCCTTGTGATTTTGCCTCTAAAACTGAAAGTCATCTGATCTAACAACTCTTTAGCTCATCGTCTAACATAAATCGTCTCTACTCGACGAGGTGAAGTAAGTTATATGGATTGTGACTTGTGGAATTGGGTGGCCTCTGGTTGGAGAGAGTAGGACATCAAGAACTGTGACTACATCAGACCTTGGCATTTTCCATTCCTGTTCTTTCTAGTGTAGTCCTTATTCTTAACTCAAGTCAAGGTCTTGGTAGAGTCTGGCAAAGTCCAGTGCCTGTGTGGTGATGTTGACTTGGTGAGCAGGAGAACAGACAAGTCCGGGGATCCGGTAATAGAGGTAGCAGACATATCATTTGCACAGGTTTTGTACATTCCTTCTAGGCTTGAGTACTTGAATAGACTTCAATTATGTTCTTGTTCTCTATTTTGGTGTCTATGCGTTTGAGACCCTGTGAAATTGCGGTGATGCTTCAACGGATCATGCACCAGCTTGTGAGTATCAACACCTCGCTAAATGGTGTCGATACGAAGCTTAGAGGAAGCATCAACCACACATGAATGAACGTTGGAATATCAGTGAGCGAAATAATCACAGAGATGGCGGAAGCCGACATGTTCAGAGTGCAAATGTCAGCAGTGACAGCGAAGCTCATCGGCATGACTGACGAAGACTGACCACCAAGACCGAATAGTAGTAACCAGCTCACGGTATTTCAAGGAACCCCGTACTATTGTGATAGCATCTGGAAACACCGACCATGCACATAGGGATTTATGGAATAAATTCTCTGCGTGCCGCGCATACATGAGTTTCTCGATTGCATCGTAATCTTCACCGATATGTTCAGGGGCTGCTGCGTTTATCTCTAACGAGGCCCGGGACTATTTGTGCAATCGACACTGGCATCATTAGCAATGAAGTCATAATTAGAATGTTATCCTCTCTTCTGCCATATGCCACCTCGTGCGAGTCCGCCTGCTCAGTCGATGCGTCATCCGTATTCTGCTAGGATTGGCAGTCTCTTCTTCGTCGGCTCCATGTATTTGCGCTACTTCCCCTTTGATACCGCGCGTGTGTCGTCTTAGGGCGACTTCTTTCTCTTGTGTCCGCCATCCCAAAGCGCGGAGTATCATTACAAGGGTACAGAATCCTTTCTTCAAGGGTCATTTAGAGGTAGGTATGTATCCTTTCACACCACCGACTTCCTTTGAGTGGACAAAGGGCATCTATCTAAATGAACCACATATGCACAAAGAGACAAGAGCAATAAGGTGCTTTTTTGAGTCTCAGCGTACTGGATCACTGCATCTATACACAAAGGGGATTCGATTCCTTTGAGTGGCAGGTATTTAAGGTAGAACACTATCGCAGGAAGGCTATGTTCCCGAGAGCCGAAGAAGTGAATGGATAGCGAGAGAAAATGAAATCCGGTTACTAATGGAGAGCACGTGAGGTATCCATGTAGTAAGGAGTTGTTGAGGTGGACCATCCGACAACGATCCAATTTCATCCCAGGTCTCACTGTTAGGACTCGTAAGCATTGATTGGGCGTTGTTTACCGACGGCACGCTCATCCATCAGAAGGTCTGACTGGTAAGCCTTTTCACGGCATCGGCCTACCCAAGAGAAAAACCGGGAGAGGCTGACCGAAGATGTGATATTGGTAAACTGATCGTGACATGATGTTTTGCAATACTGGTCAAGCATGTTCATATGCTTATAGTCTGTTCCCATATCATCTCATTTTAACATTATTCATTGCTGCTTCTATTTGTTCTACGATGTTGCAATGGAAGGAAGTGGGTGACGACTGGCAGATGCGGGATATGCAACCTTTTTTGGTGGCACCCAACCACCAACCATTTTTACTGTAACTCAATTCAACCCACCCAAAGCAACCTCCGCATCAACGACTTCAAGGATCTCTCGCTTCACCTTCTATTTCCAGTTTTGATTTGTCTTCGGTGGTTGCCGGACTCTGGACTAAAGCTTTTAGCCTAGTGCACTTGTCGTGATCAACTTGCCACTGGCCCACCGATCTCTGCAAGGACGTCAGCGCTGTTGGTACTGTAACAAGGCCAGAGGGAGAACTGTACTTTGCTGGACTTCACTGCACGATATCATCTCGACATCATCAACTCCATCTTATTCCCACTTTGGCGTTTATCGATCTCTGTATGTCTTATCATATCAGATCGAAACCATCGCGATCGAAAAGAAGCAAATACTGACGATTTGCACGATAGCGTCAATATTTCATATACGCCGCCTGTAGCGCGACCTCGACACCAACCTTGAGCATGCCGAGACCCAAACACTCCACAAACCACATCATCAATCTCCCTCTGGCCGATTCTAATGCTCTCGACGCAGTATGACCAAGAGTATTCGGTGTAACCGGGGAAAGCAGGCCGACAAAGGTCTCGAATACACAATCCCTGTTCAAGTCGCACTGGAAGGCTTACCATCCATGACGACCGTAAGCAGCAGGACACCTTCGAAGGGACCCTGATCAAATCCCACGCGAAGACCGAACTACCCTTGTCTCAACATCCCTAGCTTTTCAAGCTCTAGGAAAGAGACTGCGATATCGGGCGTGGCAAGTCTCTTGGTGTTTGGAGTGAAATCATGCTGTCTTGGTTAAGCTGGGCTTGAATTGCAACAAATTTCCACGCTCGATGCCGTGGTTGCCGCTCTTCCATAGCATCAATTTCGTGCTCTACGGCAACTTCCCCGGCCCCGGTACACTTAGAATCGAGGATCGATCATTTGGAATGCTCGACAATCAGTTTTGAGGGCCTCGCTACGCCACTAGGGTCCAGTGCCAAGATAAGATGGCAATTTGAACAACAATCACGATAATCTAATCTTATCAAATCAATCAGTTGTGGGCGGTGGCGATTTCAATCGTCGATGCGACATCGACTTGGCCTTAATACTGATGGCTCTCAGTTCGCCGCGCAGGGTGGCACTAAATACACGCGGCGTGCTTGGTGCAACCTTTCTCAAGTCTATCCTTGGCTAGTGGAGGGAAGAAAATCACCACGGACCAAATCGGAGGTTCGAAAGACCCAGTGTTTACAACTTTGAACGCTTACCAGAGCATCAGTATTGGACCCTTTAGCTCCCAGCTCATGGCCTTAGACAAGATCGGTCCAAAGTCTACTTACAGAAAAGACTGGAGTGATCATCAGGCATTCTTGTCATGCTACCCGCCTCCCAACGTCGATGCTTCCTAGCAACGTCTTTTACGGGCCACCTGGAAAACCTCTCCCGGACGATCGGTTCCTACGAGGTCTCATGTCTTATTTCTCTTGTCCAGAACCTCATTCAACTTCATTCCTCAGATGAGGTGTCCAGTACGATCGAACTATCAATCAGAGGACCTCCACATGTGTACGACAAAAGCACGCGACAAACAAGGGACACATTGACCAGGCAGCGCTCAATCCTACCACTTGACATGACGGTCCTTACCAAAGCCACGGCTCCGGGCCACTTTACAAGCTCTAGCTTCAAGGCCTGTCTCTAGATCGGGCCCAGCTGCCTGCCAAGACAATAGAGCGCAATTAAAGGGTCTTTTGTGAGATGAAAATTTGGTCCATGCCTTATTCACTGACCATTTTTGATCTGCTTGATTCCTTTTTCGCCGCTAGCTTTCACGAATTGGGTCGCGGAAACTGAATCAAGCTAGACACAGACTCTGGGCCAGCGATACTACATGATGTTGGGGCGTCTTCGATCTTGGTATCGAGCACATCACATTCAAGAGATCGACAACGGGCGACAGGAAGCAGTCCAAGCTACAATACTTGCAAATTAGCACCGTAGATATGGCCCTGGATCTGTACCTCGAAAAACGAGGACGGGGTCTCTACCGATTAACCTCCCCTGCTGTCGTTTCATTGTCATCCTACAGTGTTAGCTGGTGCCAAGACCGGTGCTGAGGATCCTGTTCATGCCGGTAGGCTCTGTTGCCAGTTATGGCTCGAAGACTGGCTAGGCCAAATCAGATCTTGGCCCATGGCGGCTATTACGTGAACCGGCGCCACGCTCTGGACAACAAATTTACACTGATCCACGGCGTATTATGTACCGTTCGAGAAGCGCCATAGACGCGCTGTTGGGCGAAGCTTTTGCGACCCGACCCCTCGCAGTAGTGCAGATGGACTTGCAGACTTGCAAGAACCCTTGGCCTACTTTGAGGCGAAAACGTCAAGTCTATTGCATCACATGTTTATTCTCGGAGAAGGACGGGTTAAACTGGTGTGACAAGACTGTGCCGCAAACCAAAAGACTAAGATGCACGATCTTCGTGCTGATGCTCCTTATCAGATTATCAGATGATCAGATATGCGACTAGCGTTGAAAAAATTGCATTGATTCCCTGGGTCGTCAACACCAAACAACACCATACTGCACCGAGCAATTGGTGCGGCGCCACTCTCGGCCAACTCGCCCCGGGCGATGCGTGGGTGGCTTCTGGAAATAAGCTCTATCCAATAGATACGACTCTAGATACTGCAGGCAACTCAATTGGAGCATTTGCGGTGCTATTCCCAGGGTTAGCCATAGGGCCAGACAAATAGAGGGTGGATGATCGGTCTTAGTGCGTCTTTTTTCTTCCCAGGCACGCCAGGGTTGACAAGGACAGCTTCTGCAGCTCTATGTAGCGCTAAAAGCTCTAATCCCACGGACACGGGGGTTTCTACCGTTGATTGTCCAGGGTCGCACTGAGTTTAATCCATATCTGGCTCATGGCAAACGTATCATGGCCAGTCATAGGTGGGCTCGGGATGTCTGCCCACTGGATACCCATAACCGTTCTGGCCTTCCGTGAAGGATCCATTCAGTGAATCTAGCCATGGTCTAACAGAGGGACGATCATCGCCTATCCCGTTCCCAAAAGCCTAGCTCAGCGAGAGCTTCTCCTGCAGCCAGAGGTGTAGTGAGCTACTATCTGCAGTAGGTCAGGGTACTTAATGGATGTTCTCCCCCCTCATCCCGAGCTTGTGGTGCCTCATCGACTCAGCAATCGTTCAGCTTCTCTTTCTTCACCACTCGCTTTCTGCGCTCCCACTATACGCCCTCTTCCCTTTGGAAAGGCCCCAACAACCCTACGCTCCAATGGCGACCCATACTCAGAACGGGCCTACGCCCATCACCCCCATCAACGAGGTGTCCGTCCCTGACATCGAGAAGGCTCCCACCAACGAGAAGAACAACATGTTTGCCGAGGAGGATCTCAAGGATATGTCCGATGAGGAGTACAAGCAACAGGGTGTCAAGAAGGTTGAAGCTGTCACCAATGTCTGGACCAAGAAAATGCTAATTGCTACCTTCATCTTGTAAGTTCATTGATATCTGGATTCTTGGCATGCCATCATGGTTGTACTAACATACTGCTTTCCAGCCTTTTCCTTGTCTCGTTCGTCGACAGCCTTCTCGGATCCGTGCAGGGCAACCTCGTCCCTTATGTCACTTCATCGTTTGCTTCCCACGGTCTTCTTGCTACTACGGGTATCGTGGCTTCGATTCTGGGCGCCGTCTGGAACTTGACCATTGCTAAGGTCATTGATATCTGGGGTCGAGTTTGGGGTTTCGGTGCCATGGTCCTTCTGCTTGTCGTTGGTATGATCATGAAGGCTACCTGTAATGGCGTCGAGATGTACGCTGCTGCGCACACCCTTTACTGGGTCGGCCATCTTGGTCTCCTTTACATCATTGACGTTATTGTCGCTGATACCACCACTCTTAAGAACCGATTGATCATCATGGCTATCAACTACACGCCCACCATCAGCTCTACATTTGCTGGTCCCAAGATCGCCGAGCTGTTCTACGTCAACGTCAACTTCCGATGGGCTTTCGGCGCCTTTTGCATCATCCTTCTTGCTTTCTGCATTCCTGTCATGGTCATCTTCATCATGAATGAAATCAAGGCCAAGAAGTTTGGTGTTGCACCTGAGAGGATCCAGCACGCAAACTTTTGGGAGGCTCTCAAGTACTACTTTGTTCAATTTGATGGTATGTAGCTTCTACCACTATCTTCAACTCGAATTTTCTTTCTAACAATACCTCTAGTTATTGGCCTCAGTCTCACCACTTTTGGTTGGGCGCTTCTCCTGCTTCCCTTCAGCATCGCCTCTTTGGCTCCCAAGGGCTGGGAATCTGGTTACATCATTGCTATGTTGGTTCTTGGCGTTGTCCTTCTGGCTGCCTTTGTCGTCTGGGAGAAGTTCTTTGCCCCCGTGCCCTACTTCCCCTTCCATCTACTCATGGACCGTACTATCCTAGGCGCTTGCCTCATCTATGGTATCATGTTTGCTTCCATCTTCTGCTGGGATACCTATTACGGCTCCTACCTCCAGGTTGTCCACTATGAGAGCATCACCACCTCTGGTTACGTCCTTAACTCGTTCTCCCTTATGGCAGCCTTTGTTGGCCCCTTTGTTGGACTCGCCGTTCGATACTTCGGGCACTTCAAGTGGCCTTCTTTCGTTGGTGTGCCCTTCCTGGTGCTCGGTACTGCTCTGCTCATTCACTTCCGTCATCCCGAGACCGCCGTCAACTGGCTCGTTATGTGTCAGCTATTCAACGGTATCTACAGTGGTATCTGGTCGCTGACTGCTCGCATCGCCATCATGGCCTCTGTCAAGCATCAGGATGTTGCTGTCGCCCTGGCTATCTGGAGTATGTTTGGTGGAATTGGCTCCTCTATTGGCCAGACCATTGCCGGCGCCATCTGGACAAACATGCTTCCTCAAGAGCTTGCTAAGCGTCTACCCGAGTCTGCTCAGAACATGACTGCCACCATCTACGGAGACATCACAGTCCAGATGTCTTACCCTGCGGGCAGTGCTGAGCGAGACGCCATCATTGGTGCCTACGACTATGTGCAGCAGAAGATGGTCATTGCCGGTGCCTGCTTCATTCCCTTCTGTGTTATCTGCCTCTTCATGTGGAAGAACATTAACCTTAACGAGAAGGATGCTCGCAGCCACCAGGCCAAGGGCATGGTCTTCTAAGAATGGTTTCTGTTTTACACGAGTCAAGAACACTTAATGAAATGGGGATGGGTCGAGCCTTATGGGTCTCTGGTCAAGATTAATGCCTTTATGTAATTCCAAAAGTTTCAATCGCTTATAGATACCTCACCTAGACTTTCTTTAATACAAGACAGTCTTAGCTGTACACTCTATCTTCCAACACATGTTCCTATAGTGACCTTTACAGAAATTTCTCGTAACCATACAGTTTGTCTTACAGCTTGGCTCCCTTCTCTTTCCTAGCCTGCCTCTCACGATCTCTCAACAAGCGTCTCAAGATCTTACCACTAGCACTCTTGGGGATGATGTCGATAAACTCGATACCACCCTTGAGCCACTTGTGGCGCGCCTTGTGCTCCTCGACGTGCTTGTTGATGCTCTGCGTTACTTCCTCGTCAGACTTGCCCTTTGCCTGAGGTGCCTTGACGACAAAGGCCTTGGGGACTTCGCCTGCTCGGAGGTCAGGGACTTGAATGACTGCGCAGTCGTCGACAAATGAGTGGCTGAGGAGATGAGCTTCGAGCTCTGCGGGAGCGACTTGGTGACCCTGTATCAAGCGTGTTAGTCAGTGAACCGTAACGTGAAGAAATTGGAATTTTACCTTAACTTTGATAAGCTCCTTGATGCGGTCTACGACAACAAAGTGCTCTACGCCTTTTGCTGATTTACGAACAATGACCTCATCGCCAGTTCGCATCCACCGACCGTCACTATGGTGCACAAAGGTCTCAGCGGTAGCCTTGGCATTGTTGAGATATCCGAGAGTGACGGTGGGGCCTTGGACTAGGAGCTCGCCGGGAGTGTTGTACTCTGTGACTTCGTTGCCTACGAGGTCGAGAAGCTTGGCTGTTAGACCAGGGAGGAGAGTTCCTGAAGAGCCGGGATCGATGTCAAGTTCGCTTGTTGATGTTACCACGGGGGAGGTTTCAGTGAGACCTGAAAAGTTTAGCTATGTGACGAGAAACTGGTAGAGAAGAAAGCATACCGTAGCCTTGGCAGATCTTCCAGCTGGGCCAGACTTTGTTCATATCAAGAGCTGTTTCCTTTCCGAGTGGTGCGGCGCCACTAAAGATGAATCTGACGGTGCTAAGATCGTATTTTGCGCACTCGGCTTGGTTGCTGAGAAGTTGGATGAGGATTGGGGGAACGAGAGCCATTTGTTGGATTTTGAAGCGCTGGATGGCGGAGAGCAGGGTTTCCAGCTCGAAGCGAGGGAGGACGATAGTGTCATCGCCATTGTAGATGCCTATTTTAGTCAGTTATGAAATGAGAAAGGTGAGGTGAGATGAGATGAGGCGTACCATAGTGAGCGACTGGAACGAGACCGTAGATATGACTGAGTGGTAAGAGACCGAGCTGGACTTGAGTGTCAACGCCTACTGCCTTTCGACCGGCAGCGTCTTGGATTGTCATTTGCATGATGTTTGAGATGACATTTCGATGGGTGATTTGAACCGCTTTCTATGCCTTGTGAGCCACTCATTCAATTCATACAATCGCATGTCAAGACTTACAGGAAGACCAGAGGTTCCACTGGAATAGCACAAATAAGCAACCTGTCTCGCACCTTGGCCCTTGATCCAATTCAGTGGCTGAAGCTCAGGCGCATCTTTACCCTCGGCGATCAAATCATCGATTGTCTTGAACGGCGGCTTGGACTCAAAACCAGGCACAGGGAGAAGAAAGATACGCTCTTCTGGGATACCGACCGCTTTTGCTGCAGCGAGAGCGGTCTCAAGGAGAGGAACGCATGTGAACAGGGCGTTGGCGCCAGATGAGCGTAGTTGGTGCTCGAGTTCTGGGGCGGAATACGCGGCGCTGGCGGGTGTGACTATGCCATTGAGATGGTGGACTGAGTGAGTGAGAGTGATGTAATCGATCTAAAATGTTAGCTATAAGACTATATAAGATGAGAGATATACAAACCGTATTGAGTGAGTATAGCGCAAGAACTCTGTCCCACTCCGTGCCCTCGTGGATATCCCACCCAAGACGCTTAGAGAGTGTGCGCGCGAGAAGTTCCTGGCGTTGAATGACCTCAGCGGTGGTGTACGTCTTGCCCGTGATGCCGCATGTGTAGGGATTTCTCGATCTGGAGAAGGGCTTTCGGGCGTAGTTTTCGGTGAAGACAAATTCGGGGATTGTGCATGAGTCGGGAGGATCTGTGGAATGTGAGCATTTGTAGCTGATGGGAGGGAACATGAGTGTTACCGAAGGGGAGTTTGGGGACGGAGGGAGGTGGATGGAAGACCATTGTGAGTGTGAGTGTGAGTGTGAGTGAGGGTATCTAAGAATTTGGAGTTGGAGTAAATTGAGAAGAGGAGAGAGAAGAGAGGAGGAGCTGAAATATATTTGGTCTACGTAGGTCCAGGCTTCATTTACGTAGGAGACCAGAGCGCGTTCCTTGCTTCTCCTCTCTCTTTCTCTCCTCCATCAAATCTGGGGAAGGCCCAATTTAGCGCCGTTAGTTCCACTTTCTCCGCATGGCACAATATCTTGTCTTGGCTTGGCTCGGCTTGGCTCAGATCCAGAGCCTCGGTGCAAAGCCTCGGTACAGGGAAGCCAATCGCGATAGTGGCAATTTTGGCTGTGTCTCAGCTGAGAAAATAGGGTGCATGTGACCACAATCGTTTTTATTATAACTGATGCCTTCTCTTGAGATACTATCGCATAGCAAAGAGGCCACTTGTTTCGTCTGTGTACAACAACTTTGGAGTGGACCGCAATCTCAATGCCTCGGCAAGTGGCCCAAGGTGAACCCGCTTGGATTCCGCAATTGTCGATCATAAGCGGCAATTCCGCTTTAATGAGGAAAGCCATGACTCGGCGATAGAGCCGCGACTTGTCACGATGTCACTGTCTTTATTGCTGGGTAATTTGACAATTGGAGCCCGGTATTTCGTAGATCGACAGCAGATGTTACAGGTTGCAAGGGCTGGAATTGTATCGCGCGGTACAAGCCCCATATTATTTATGATCACTTTGTTTTAGCAAAGAATAATTATCTCATATATTATCATAAAGAGCACTAAAAGACCTATACATTCATATAAATCTTAGTATATGTATATATATTAGATTATTAGTATTATTTCTATCTCTATATTCCAAGGTGGCGAAGATAGGTGAATCACGGCCCAATTTTATACATTTCCAACCCTTGCAATCTGTATGTTAGGTACTTTGGTTTACGAACACCCAATGTAATGCTTCCGTTCCTGACAGAGTCCAATTAAGCTCACATGTAAGCTTACGCTCAACGCTTCTACCCGTGCTGACAGCCAGTAGTATGAAGTTAGATTACCGAAAAAAGACATATAAACGAGTTTCTAAAAGTAAAGTGCAACTTTGGACTCTTACGTGTAAGTTTTCGGCTTATCGTGTTGGTCTGGGGACGGATCAGAAGACTTATGGTGAAGTAGACACTCGAGATATTAGCAGTAGGTACCACTACATTTCATGGATGAATCTGGAAAGCTCGGAGCGTCCTCGGGAATAAAAACCATAGTTCTAAGCGTTGATAAATACATACTTGAGTTTAACAAATTGTATTGACTTGTCGAAGATTCCAAGGGTTCAGAACAAACTCGATGCCTTTTATGGTGAGATGATAAGGATCTAGATTCGAGTGGCATTGCTTCATTAATCGGAACAACCTTCCGATTAAATGAAGTAAATACTCGGCTCAGAACCTGCTCAGCAATACCGTGGTGGCTTTGGCGTATATCGTGGGATGGTCGACACGGTCATTATCCTGATAACTCGCAGCCTAAGGAGGGAACTCGCTGGAGTTGGATTCATTCACAATCTAACCAATGGGTCAAAATTTGTAACATATACACGTACAGAAGAATATATGCCCCTTTTGGCGAGCCCTTTGTGAATTACGTACCAGAGACTCCAGGATACACGAGCCCTCAGCTCCCAATCTGTATGAGATGTCACTATCGGCGCTTCCTGCACCAAGAATCTGGGGCGATTGTGCCTCTCTTTACGCTGGTCTGGGAAGATTTGGGCCCAGTCGAAGCATTGGCGGAAAGATAGGTCCTCGAGCTAAGAATTCGACCGAAGTTCAACGTGCTGCAGTCCTTTGTTGTGCACAGCATTTACGAGATGTCGGGACTGCACAGTCTGGTTGGGGAAATTGTTACGATTCGCAGGTTGACATGCAGGAGCTGGATCATGTACCGCCTGTCATGAGCAGCTGAAGGTCGGCGGGCGACTTGCCGCCCTGTTTACAGTATTCACGACAAGCATCGAAGAACAAGCCTTGTAAAGAGTCAAACGCCGCCGTATGCTATAGGGCCATGCATACCCAAATGCGGTCTATCAATTAATCATCATGTCCAAGATATCATCAAAATATGTACATATATGTGCAACGTGCAACATGCAACTAAATCTCATACTCTATAGCAAGTTGAGACCCAGAGCAAAACCACCAACTACTGCAAACACCCAGCCCAGAGGTTGAGGTTGCCAAGCGGCATCGTCGTCATCATCACCATCTCCGCCGGCTCCAGCAGTGACTGTAACAGTGGGTCGTTCGCTAAAGGTCTGCGTTGTCACAACGCCTGTTACGCAGTCGCGGTCGAATCCGGGACATGAGGTGATGGTGTATGTTGTGGTGTACGCTGAAGCAGGGAATGCGTCGTTGTTACCGGTAGCGGTGGCACTCTATAGAATTTGTCAGCGTTATTTCTTCTGAAGATGGATGGTTCGTATGACATACTCGTCCAGTGGCTGTGATGTCAGAGCTCTTGCACTTGCCAGTCTCACTGGGCACAGCGCTAGAGCCAGAGCCAACAGTAACAATATCCTCGTCGCCACAGTCAGCAGCTTGAGCGACATGAACCTTCTCATTATCCCAGTCAAAGACAAAGTATCCAGCGCGGAGAACCGAGTCGCCCAGGATCTGCTGGTCGCTGGTGGGGACGAGACCAATGTAGCACGTTCCAGGTCCGAGCTGAAGAATGAAGTCATTGAAAGCGACTTTAATGACCTTGTCGCCAAAGCCAAAGTTGACAGTAGCGTCGATGTTACGGTTTTCGCAGTCAGTCATGTAAAAGCCCTCGCCGTCGTTCTGAGCATTCAGCATGTCGAGGATCGGCCCGGCGACAGACATGTGCATGCGGGAAAGGGTCGTTCCAGAGTCGAGCATGACGTTAGCATCAGACCTTCCGACACGGACGCTCTGGGTGTCGCCGCCCATCGTCACGCTGAGGCTATCCAAGTTCACAGCGAGACGGTACTCACCACCCGAGCCTCTAACAATTGAGACTGTCTCCAGCTCGCCGATAAACTTGCTGCGGTCGATGCCACCGTAGATAAGAGCGCCCTCGGTATCATCGGAATGTCGCAGATCGAGCGCAAACACACGGCTGTTGATCAGGCCCTGGTCGGCCAACGATGTAAGAAACAAGCTATAAGGCTCATCGCCGTCAAATCCAGCACGGAGATCAGGCGCAAGACCAATGATGCCCTGTGAAATACCATTACTCTCCTCCAAGACACCAAAAGTCTGGTTCTTCAGCTCCGCATCGCCGAATGTGAAGATGTCCGTGTAGTATCGAATTGTCGCTGACGTATGCGTCGACGAGTCGGAGGCGTCGCCATAATTGAGCGTCTCGCTACCGAAGGGTCCGATGGGCGGTGTATCTGACTTATCAGGATCGTATTGTCCAAATTCGACGCACTGCTCATATTGCGTTCGGGACTGAGCTTCTTCGCAGTCGGGGTTGACCCAGAGTTCGTTTGAGCCGGTATCGAGCAGGACGGTGACTTTCTGTGGTGGTGAGCCGATCTCGACTACATAACTGTTAGAAACGCCATATCTTGTTGTGTTGATGCTGTAACGCACCATCTGTCGCGTAGAAAAAGTCTCTGTTCTCGAGTTTCACGGCTATGGAATCGCCTTCGTCTGCGCGTTTGTGTTCCTTGTTCTTGGGCCTGTCGATGGTTCCGACGTGCATCGAAAGATAACCTTTGCCGGATGTAGATCGCGGAAAGCTAACAGCTTCTACGCTGCTCAGCACAGCGGCCGCGGTGCTCAATGTCGTCCACCGCATGATGATTCTCGGCGTTGAGAAAAGAATACTGCAAATCCCCTCGCTTCCGTATCAGCCGCACTTTGGGGGATGCTACCCATCTTAACTACTCCTGTTCGTCTTGATTCAGCCCAGACGAAAACCCCGGGCCAAGTGGCGTACGCCCCCCCAGCTGTGCTGAATTAGTCTAGGTGCCCCCCATGGAGTGTGCCGTGTGCCAAGGCACAGCTCGATTCGATTGGGGGGGACGGTCTGTGTGCGGAATAGTGGGATTGCTGGGCTTGGCGGGTTGCTTGGACGTTGGACGATACGGTACAGCTGAGGTCTTGACGTAGGGGTTTGCAAGCCAGTAATCTTGGACCTGCATGCTCCCGGACGTTTTAAATTACGTTTGAAGAGCTGTTTGTTACTGCTGCTGCTGTATATTCTTGAGTATCTGCCCTCTGATATAAGCACTATCAAGTTAGACTATCCGTAAGACAATGCCTTTATAGCAGCATGAATCATCAAGAACCTTTCCGCTCCATAGCCACCCCTGTCTCACCCCAAGCGTAATCCATTCGCCTCCAGCTTTCGAGTAATCATCACGGCTCCGCCTCTGGCCCTAACGAATAAGCTAACTCATTCAAGAACAAAGCGTCAACAGTTGATTCACTCCTGGTCACAAGAAACAAACAAGTCCCCGACAATCAGTTCATAGTGTCTTGGCTTATGCTTTGAACCAGTCCAGCTGGACATGAGAACAAAAAAGCAGTTAGGGGGGCTTGCGTGGCCTTTCTGCAGTGCATGATGTCTTTGATGGCTCAATTGGGCTTAGGAGGTTGGAACAAGTGTAGGCGTGGCGAGCTTGTACCTTGGCGTCGGCGCTTTGGTGCCACGGGCTTAGATGGTGCAAATATGCACATACGGTGACGGGAGGCTTGCAAAGATACGATTTGTTGCATGCTTACTTATTACAGCTTCTTACTGAATGGTGAAACGTAGTATGAATACGTGTGAGACGATTGGATGCGTAGTGAAGCCTGCTCCCTGCCGTTGTGAATTAACCTCACGGCATCCGGGACATGGTGTACCTTGATGATAGGCTTACTTTAGTGTATGTTTATGGTTGCAATAAACTAAAATGACTCTGTTGAGATGGTACAGATTCCCCGGCCTTTATCATGATCAACCCAACCTGACAGACACAAAATACCCTGCATTGGGCAGGGTCTCATCCAAGCACACTTGGCATTTTTTTGTTTCACGTTATTGAGAGAATGGCTTTCAGCTTCGACCAGATTTGGAATCCTTGTCTCGCAAAGCACTCCCTTTCGGTAAAAGGGTCTAGGGTAATTTATTCAAGACCCGGGCTACCCTTGTAGCTTTAAAGGTTAAATGATGAGCTGCAAGATAATCTACACCTTTATTGTATGAGGATTAGCTTGTATTTAATTTGATTTATTAACGGGTTGGACCTGAACGGTGATGCAGTTCAGTGAGATTTCTTCGTGCTACCTATGCTCTGACAAATATTGCCAAGCAATATTATCACTGTTTGATGTCGAGGGCGACAAAGCTTTGAGGATCTTGACCAATGACCTCTCTGATGCATAACCAAATCCCTTTACACTCCGAAGTGTCCCTATATCATTTTTTTCTATCGTACATGTCGTTTTAGTCTACAAGCCAGTACCGAGGCCATCTATACAGCACTCATTTTACATTTTGATGCAAGATAATCACTCAAGCCTTGCCTGTTCCCGAGACCAACAGAGCAACACTGCCCATCTGTCTCTTCACATCCTCCTTGTTGACATCATGAGTGTCCTCAACTTCACCCCATTGTCCCGTCTGCCAGTCCACCTCAAGACTAGTAGCAACAGCAGCCTTCTCAACACCAAACTTCTCGCCATTGTTTAACTGACCCTTACCAACTGAACCCTCGCTCCACTCCACGATGAATCGCGCTGCAGCGATGAGACTCTTGCCAGCCAAGGTAGCGCGCTCGAGTCCTGCAATCTCGAAAGCGTCGAGGCCGGTGATCCAGCCCTGAACAACCTCGCGAACTCCCGGGGCTTGTGACTGAGGCATGATGGAGTGGCCGTCGAGAACAGGAACGATTGTGATGCCTGGCCAAACATGGGTCGTGAGGAAGGACACAACCTCCTCGGCCATTCGCTTCTGCACGTCTCGTAGTGACTCTCCAGCATCGTTCTTCAAATCGTGCTCTCCGGCAGGAGGGTTCCAGCAGAGAATTGAGTCGGTATCGAGGTATCGTAGCAGCGTAGTGGCAATAGCGTTTCGCACCTCAGGAATTTGGGATCCAGAGGTGTTGTCGGCCGCGGCGATGTCGAGAGCTCGGCAGGTAAGACTCGTAAGGGGGATCAAGTGGTGTCTAGTAGCGTCTTGAGCCGAGGTCAAGAGATCCCATTCGAGAGCGAGGGCAGAGGCGAGGTCGGGTTTTGTGACGGGAATGCGAACAATCTCCTTGGACACAGGGTGTCTCAAGGGTCGGGTATCGAGGAAAACCTGAAGAGCACCTATCGTGTATGGTTAGTAAATTGTTGCTGGTATCCAAGACCGTCTTCAGTGACCGCCGAAGTTCGAATTATTTTGACTTACCATCCACTTCCCGGACTGTAACATCCTTCCAGAACCGCTTCTTCAGACCACCGCCTCCCTTTCCACCACTAGCACTCCTCAACTCCTTGGCATTCTTGAGCATCTCAGCCTGCCTCCTCCGCCTGGCGACGCGCTGGTGGGCATCTACAGCGGGTTGGGTCGGAGGCTCGGGGGGCGGGCCGGTGCCGACCACCGGAGCGACATTGGCAGCCTTTGAAACGGTCGAGTGAATGGGACGGACAAAGGCCGGCGCAGGGGCCCTCAAGAGCCGGGGCGCAAGACGTAGTGGTAGCCGCGTTACAGGCTTCATTTTGGGCGACGAATTGGGTCGTGAAGTTTGTGGTTGAACGAGGTTGAAGCGGGAGGGTTGAAAGCTGCGAGCCGTAAAATTGGGTCCGGCTGAGGAACATCGGAGCGGGTGGGTTCAGGGTCGACATGATGTCACCCTGGGAGACGAGAGGTCATGGAAAAGGGTATCAATGAGGACTATTGGTTGAATTAAGCTTCAAGACGATGGTATGATATAACGGTTTCCTATGTAATGCAGCAATTATGGTAAGTTTATCTATTCTTGCACATGTTTCTGCATGATCTAACTGTTGCGGGTACTTGAGCTGCGTGCTCCATTATGCAGCAGATCTTAAGTAGGTTCTAACTCTTTATCAGATAATCGTACAAACTGGAGGCAGTTTCAAAGAACTGAGTAAAGAAAAAAGAAGGCCGAAATATATCGTCAATAATTGACATCGATTCCTAGTAGCTAGATCCCACCAAGCCTCTTTCATTGGACCCTGATGGTATCCTTAGAGCTGTCACCCAAAGTTGACACGAATCCCCGTCCGATAAGGGGCTGATAAGATCACGTGATGCGGCACCACCCATCCCTGAAGGGTAACTGCGACGTGGTGATTCTATCTTAGGAGCGACTCGACCGCAACCTCAAGTCTCCCTCGACCAAACCGTTCCCCTCAACCCAGTTGCCCAACATGAGTTACGGCAAAAAGGACGAAGACGCCGACCTCGGGCTGGTCAAGGTGGACAGAACTCAGGTGTTCCAAGAAGGTTCGTCTACAACAATCGCCTTATTCCTTTTCCTCCCCCCACAGTAAAGCTAAATAGCCCGACAGCACGACTCTTTAACAGCTCCCCTATCCAGCCTCGACGATGTCGCATTCTCCTCACAAAGATCGCTCTTCTTCTCTACACAGGAGAGAAGTTCCCTACCAACGAAGCTACTACCCTCTTCTTCGGTATCTCGAAGCTCTTCCAGAACAAGGATGCCAGTCTCCGCCAGATGGTGCACCTTGTCATCAAGGAGCTTGCCAACTCAGCTGAGGATATTATTATGGTCACCAGCACGATTATGAAGGATACTGGTGGCAGCACTGATGCCATTTACCGACCCAATGCCATCCGCGCCCTCTGCCGCATTATCGATGTAGGTCGCTTTGATGCCAGGTACACCGACACCCCTGGATGCTGACACTTTAAAGGCCACAACTGTCCAATCGATCGAACGAGTGATGAAGACTGCGATTGTCGACAAGAACCCCTCCGTATCTTCTGCCGCCCTGGTTTCCTCCTACCATCTCCTTCCGATCGCCAAGGATGTTGTCCGACGATGGCAGAGCGAGACTCAGGAGGCTGCTGCCTCTAACAAGTCCTCCGGTGGCTTCTCCCTTGGATTCTCCACATCGAGCAGCCAGATCCCCATGAACCACTCGACCATGTCGCAATACCACGCTGTCGGACTTCTATATCAGATGCGCATGCACGACCGAATGGCCTTGGTTAAGATGGTTCAGCAATTCGGTGCTGCTGGTGCCCTCAAGAGCCCCGCTGCTATCATTATGCTGGTCCGACTTGCTGCACAGCTCGCCGAGGAGGATGCTTCATTGAGGAAGCCCATGATGCAGCTCCTCGACGGCTGGCTGCGACACAAGAGCGAAATGGTCAACTTTGAGGCTGCTAAGGCTATCTGCGACATGCGAGATGTTACTGATGCTGAGGTGGCGCAAGCTGTCCACGTTCTTCAGCTGTTCCTGACCTCTCCTCGTGCTGTCACCAAGTTTGCCGCTCTCCGAATCCTCCACAACTTCGCCAGCTTCAAGCCTACCGCCGTTCACGCCTGCAACCCCGACATCGAACTCCTGATCTCCAACAGCAACCGATCTATTGCTACTTTCGCCATCACCACCCTGCTTAAGACCGGTAACGAGGCTAGTGTCGACAGGTTAATGAAGCAGATTTCCACCTTCATGTCCGAAATTACCGACGAGTTCAAGATCACAATTGTCGAAGCTATCCGAACGCTGTGCCTCAAGTTCCCTAGCAAGCAGGCTGGTATGCTCACTTTCCTCAGCGGTATTCTGCGCGACGAGGGTGGTTACGAGTTCAAGAGGGCTGTTGTGGAGAGCATGTTCGACCTGATCAAGTTTGTTCCTGATTCCAAGGAGGATGCGCTTGCCCACCTGTGCGAGTTTATTGAGGATTGCGAGTTCACCAAGCTGGCTGTCCGAATTCTTCACCTCATTGGTCTCGAGGGTCCCAAGACCGCTCAACCTACCAAGTACATCCGATACATCTACAACCGAGTCGTTCTCGAGAACGCGATAGTACGAGCTGCCGCCGTTACTGCTCTTGCTAAGTTCGGTGTTGGCCAGCAAGATCCCGAGGTCAAGAGCAGTGTCCGAGTTCTCCTTACTCGATGCTTGGACGACGTTGATGACGAGGTCCGTGACCGTGCTGCGCTCAACCTCAAGCTCATGAACGAGGAGGACGATGAGATGGCTATTCGATTCGTCAAGAACGAGAACATGTTCTCTCTCCCCTATTTCGAGCAACAGCTTGTCCTGTATGTCACCTCGGACGATCAGTCTGCTTTCGACAGCCCCTTCGATATCTCCAAGATCCCCGTGGTTACCCGAGAACAGGCCGACGCCGAGGACCGATCCAAGAAACTCACTGCTGCTGCTCCTACTCTCAAGGCCCCCAAGGTTGGCCCCACCAAGGCTACCGGAGCCGAGGCTATTGCTTCTGCTTCTGCCCAGGCCCAGCGATACGCTCAGGAGCTGCTGGAGATTCCCGAGATGAAGGAGTTTGGCAGTGTGCTCAAGTCCTCGCCTCTTATCGAGCTTACTGAGGCCGAGACCGAGTACGTCGTTACTCTGGTCAAGCACATCTTCAAGGAGCACGTTGTTCTCCAGTACGAGGTCAAGAACACCTTGCCCGATACCGTCCTCGAGAACGTCTCCATTGTCGCTACCCCCGCAGACGACGAGGAGCTAGAGGAGGTCTTCATCATCCAGGCTGAGAAGCTTTCGACTGATGAGCCTGGTAAGGTCTACGTGGCCTTTAAGAAGATTGGCGGCGAGGGCTCCCTGCCCATTTCCACCTTCTCCAACGTCCTCAAGTTCACTAGCAAGGAGATCGATCCTTCAACGGGCGAGCCTGAGGATACTGGCTACGATGATGAGTACGAGGTGGCCGAGTTCGACCTTGCTGGCAGCGACTACGTGATCCCCACATTCGCTGGTAACTTTAGCCATATCTGGGAGCAAATTGGTGCTTCCGGTGAGGAGGTCACAGAGACGCTCCAATTGAGCGGTATGGAGAGCATCGCAGGTATGTTGATCCAAACATCGATGGAAGACCTAGCACTAACAAATTCACAGACGCTACCGAGCAACTTACAAAGGCTCTGTCTCTGCAGCCTCTGGAGGGTACCGATGTACCCGTCAACCAGACCACTCACACACTCAAGCTTCTGGGCAAGACAGTCGGTGGAGGCCGGGTGGTTGCCAACGTGCGGATGGCCTTCTCATCAAAAACAGGTGTCACGACAAAGATCACGGTGCGAAGCGAGGAGGAGAATGTGGCTGCGCTTGTAATCGCGTCGGTCGCTTAAGCTGTAGCAAGCCGGCGTTGAGGATAATGATGTATCGAAAGCAAAGCCTTTGTCTCGGTTTTAGACATGCCGCATGTGTGTGTGCCTGACTGTGTCACGGCGAGTAATGTGATTATTTACGATTCATTTCTTATACTAGAATCATGATTGTCACTACGGGGGAAGTCGCAAAAAGTGATGAGAGGGATTATCATTTGGATTGGGTAGAGGTTGGGGGATTGGTACTGTAGATGGGAAGCGAGAAGGTACAAGAGCATGTTTTTATTTGGGGCATGGTTGTTTGTAGCCGTGGCATTTGTTGCAAAAAGATGGAATTTTACCTTGTCAAGTATATCTGATGTGATATGAGATGTGATATGAGAAATGCAAGATGTTGTCCGCTCGTAAGCGAAGTTTGGTCGATGAACAAATGCAAGAGACTGCAAGCTTATGTTATGGGGGTAACAATGGAACAGCCAGACGACTCGCAAAAGAATAGGAAACTCCAAGAGCACTTGACATAATTATGACCAATCTTAGACTATGATTGCCCTAAGAGTGGTCTGATCTTATGGTGAGTGCCCTGGTTATTTTGTGACCGACCTGACAGTGTTGTCTCTGGATTCTTGTAAGTGGTTGACGAGGTTGAGGTGGCCTCGGCGGTGCCCTTGAGTGCATGTTGTGCAAACCCAAGCAATACCAGTTTTATGCGCCCAGGCATAACATAACTTCAAGGTGGCAATTACCAAGCACATCATAGTATGATACTGTTTGACCGGCCAGTTTAGTTCGCCCTTCTCCTTGCCTTTCGCAGGCTAGATTAGCTGTTCATCGGCCGATGCTGAAGCAAACACTCCTCCTTCACTCGCCCAACATATCCTGTTGTGATTAGGCTGCATCCATATCACTTCCGCATGACTTAGAACAATCGAAAGAAAACATGTATGCCTAAGAAAGCGTTGGTGACGGTGATGGTGTAGATGGGGCCGCTGGATGCAAATGCCCGTGATTGCTTGAGACTGCGCAACCCGGGACGGTGACAGCGTGCTTGCTATATTTATTTGACGTAATAGCATCAAGCAACTGAGTCGTTCTTTTGCGAAGTTGTTCTATATTCTCTTATTCCCCAAGAGTCTTGTGGCTCACCTGACGTGCTGTTTAGCGGTATATCAACCTCCCCTTGTTCCTCCCCTATCTTCTCCTTTTTCTTATCATCCCCTCTTATTCGTACCTCTATATTGGTATGCTACTTCTTCTCAAATGGCTATAAACACACACACACACACAAATATATACGTGTACATTTATATGCCCTCTCAGAGACTGTTCATCGCTTGCATTCCCGGGGCACTACCTGTACATTGTAAGCTGTGTACCTATTCATCTGTTTATTTCCTACAAGCTGACCATCTCGTTGGGTGCAGGGAGTCTTGACTAGATTATTTGACATGGCATGTCATAACCGATGGCAGAGAGATTAATATCACTCGCGAAGACATTGAGGCAGCTTTTGGTCTGGATGCCGCCAACGAGCAGGAGTATGATGGTGGCGGCAAGGCCAAAACCCCCATGGGCCAACTGGCTACTCTTATCGCTGATGGAATTATCACGATGCTCAAAGATAAGAATCCGCGTTGTGACCTTCTCTTCGACATTCAGCGAGGTCAGGAGAAACACTTTCAGGAGGAAAACATGTCAAGGCAGCAGCTACTACGATAGATCTGGGCGAGTTATTAAATGACTTGGAAGAGCTCATTGCGCAGCGCGCCGAATCTGCAGGTTTTCTCCGATGCAAAACCATGAGTTAGGCTGTGAAGCTGATTCGATTACGCAGTGGATGGATGCTTGGCTTGGGGTATAGTGCACGATACCTGCGGCACCAATGTCATACTCCGAACCATGCGTTACCGCGTTGCTCTGGCCTTACGGTTAGAGTAACCGCTACGCCTAATTTTTTTCGCTTGTTTTAAATATTAAGGTTCATATGTGTTCGATTCCCATGTCAAGGATTAAACAGACGAAGGTTACTTTGCCCGTTGAGAGTTTTGGGGGTATAAGTTTATGGTTTGATGATCTTATCTGGAGGGACTTTATCAATACGACACTACCTCAGTGGACGCGGTCGCCTTGTTTCTGGCCAATGACCGGGGAAGAATATTCTGGTAGTTGGCCTGAATGGCGCTTGAGGACAAACCCAGGCCCGGGCACGAGACCTGACCGCTAAAATGGAGGTTTAAGAGCATCGATAGCGGCCATGTTAGAGACTGGGAGTACGTTTCGAACCCACCCTCTCGCCCTGGTCGACATTGGTGTTATATACAGCCAGCAAGAGATGCCTGGTCTCAAGGGAATCCATCAATTGTGCCCCACCCGTCTCCAACAACATGGCTGAAGAAGACGTTCGAGTCGCTGAGTAAGGCCGGATTACTCATAGAACCTCATGGAGCCATGGATCAATACCATGCTCAATGCTAAGAGGATGGAGACACTACGATGGGATATGGGATCCATGATGTCTTGTTACTGCATATCTAGTGAACAGAGGTATGGCTCACGACTAAAGAGAAGACCTCCAACAGGACCCATGGAAAGGGCTATTGTGAGGCGTGAGTGTATTCCCCCTCGGTCGTGCCCGTGTCTTGCTAACTCCTGTTTCTCTTAGTGTTCATGCGTTACTGAAGGGTGACTAGAATGCGTTTCTCCGCATTATCGACGAAGTTTCCCAGGCGATCAACATGACCCAGGAAGCTCCTAATGATGGGCAAGAGTTTATCATGAACATCGATTGTGTGTTCAGGTTGCGACTATCTGGGAGGTCGCGAGTCCTGCACGTTTGCCACCGGCCCGGCCCTTACAAACAGAGACCGCTGTGAGGGATACTTGTCGTCGTTCGCAGGGTGTAACTTCGTCACTTCCGCGGAGAGCACTTCATGCCGTCGGCCCACACTACACCTCACCGTTTGCTCACCGACATTCCTTTCTAGATGGCGATGCAGCCCTTGATCCTGACGCCAGACACCTGGGACATCGGCGGTTGATGGAGGACAAACGATACTGAATTCCAAATCGGAAGAACCAGCAATGTAGACACGCTTTACAGTCACCATACTCCGACTCTGGAGACAGGTCGTGGCCGACTACTGCACATCGAATGGCTCGCGAGCTACTGGCTGAGGGCGCCACCTACAGACTATTCCCGCTTACATTCATTTTCGCATGGATGTCCAGCATCACCATGAACTCTGGGCTGAACATGGCCTTGCGAAGCGATTCATATATATATATATATATACATAGCACCCGAGTCGACTTTCCTTCCTCGGCAACAACAGCTGTGCATCAAGTTGAAGCCTGGAACCTCGCTTTGGTGATCTCATCGGACAGGCTTGCAGTTGCGGACTCTTCTTGACCGAAATTTGACTTCTGGATGGCTTGCTGTAAACACTTCAAGGCAGACAGCAAAGGGACACCGCGACATTTCCATCACCTACAAATGTCAAAGACATCGCCATAGGGGCGGATCTTGCCTTTTTGTTCAATTATACAGCAAAAGGCCAATTGTTCTGCCGGGCAACACAGGCTAGAGAGACACCATCTCGAGAACCTGACGTTTGGGTCCCATAGTGTTGGCTCATATATGAGCATTCGAGCTCCGTGTTTAGAAAACCCTGTTGATGAAGCTGATGTCTCAGTCTGCAATGTATACTGGATGTTCAATTACGAGCGTGAGAGCTGCTCTGTCCAACCACCGAGGCACACTACAATGGCCGACGCATCTCAGTTGGGACTCATCTTATAACATGCAGAGGCCTTGAATGAACCGAACGCTGTGAGTATATAGATTGAGATGCACTCCAGGTACTCAATATCCGAGCTGTTATACAACAAGTGCGTTGCACGAAGACCTGGCCTGTCTTCTAGCATTCCAAGTCGCGTATACATATCTTTCGACTCACGAAGGGTTAGAATTGTACGCTCACAAAGTGGCGCGAACAACTTTGTGGAGCGACCTAGACCCGAGTCCCAAAGCCGTGCGGTACCAGGAAAGTGTGTGTCACTTAGTACCAACAAGCGGTATGAGGGCTAAATTACTCCGAACATGGTCTTTCTGTCCACGGGTATCTGTCGAGGGAAGTTTTAATCCGATCTGTCCGCCTGAGCACAGCACATCGCCCAAAAGCTCTGTCGTTAAGTAGGCGATTCGAATGGACAAATCTGGCTTTTGGCAACCAGTGATGCGATCATATCGGCTAGCTACTCCAAGACCGAGACCCGATAACAGTCGACGATGCTGCTCACATCAATGCAATCCTCGATTTTCAATCTCCAATCGTATATATCCGAGATAAAGAGGCGCCGGTGCCTGGGAAGATTTGATAGCCCAAGTGTGGAAAGCATCAAACAAGCTGGCCCAGAGAACGCTTTTAGCGCGCATTGCCCTTTGATCACACTAATAACTAAAAGAATCTCGAATCTATCGCGAGGATTCCTTATCTCCGCTGTTGTCCGCGAGTTACGTCTAGAACTCATCAGACAGAACGCTACTGCCCAAGAAACGTACAAGCTATGAATATTGCTGTCAAATATCTATATATTGAACTCTAATATCGTCCTGCGATGCAAAGTTCAAAGTGATGCCCTGAGGGAAGAGGACCGGCTTCAGTACACAGTCGAGGCGGTCTCTGTACTGAGCTCTCTTATCTCTTAAGAGGAACCAGCACACATTGACCCAATGCGGAGCAATCACAGCAAGCATTCTGAATCATGAATCAAAGTCCGGTTTGTCCGTACGACTAAACATATCAAGAAGGATCACAAGGTAGGCAATGGGTGAGATGATAACATGCCCAAGCCGACCCCTGACTATTTCCAGTCCTCAGGCTCGGCATCGACCTAGTGTCATCAGAAATTTTCTTTCTGTATAAGATATACACAGCCAGACCGGTGGAAAACGACACCTCGAGTTAATTACTACCTCAAGGCGAGATGCCATGCCTACTGGGTCTCAAGACTGTCGTAGTCCCTAGCCCCCTTGAGGCCTGACGGCGGATGTGGGGAAGCGTTCCTTGATCGTTGCTGTTAAGCATTTTAGATATACTAGACCATATTGATCTTTGACCGCAAAAAGGGAAGGTCTATCACATTGACGGCCTACTTTCCGATCAGAAGGTTCGCCTAGGTATCTTCTCCTCCTTCGGCTACCATCAAGTACCTATCTGTTGAAGTGGTGGCCCGAGGCATCCACGGCACAGTTCCAGCCGAACCCGCGGGCCCCTAGCTAGCGTTCACAACATCATCAGTTTTGACCTCTCAACAGGTTATGAGACCTTTTGTCGCCACCCTGTGATCCAATTAGGCCGCAGAAAAGGCATTCTTTCTTTGAAATACGCATTTGACGCTATTTTCACCTATTTTCAACTATTTCCAGCGATTATAGAGATACAGCGGATCTAGAAGTACCCTAGAGAAGGTTGGAAGACGCAGAATTAATGTGTTAGGCTGAAGCCCAGAGGAGCACACGAAGGGGACAGAGCATACCCGCCTGGAACATGGCTTTGCCCACAATCACAAAAGAGGATATACTGCTATGCTACAACTTGGGGAACCACATTGTTACGTGAAAGTCAACTTCCTTGATTGAACTCCATGTCGCACCCACCGATTTCGGCCTGCACTGCCGAGCCACTGGCATGCATGGGTACAGCACATGCAAGCTCCTCTCTAATTCATCGTAAATCAAGTCATTCATCTTGAATGACTTGAAAGGCTTTCCGTTAATCTCTTATCTTATCGGAGCTCGAGAGCGGCACGCGTTTGTTCGTGTAGGTAGTCAGCGCGTGCGTGGCTGCCTTTATCATGTGCGGTTGAAATTTCTCTTCTCTTCTTTTTCCCCCTCCTCTTCCAACGCCATCACCACTTCCGCCCGGTAAGTTCCCCTGCCCCTTCGGGTCTTGTCTTTAGAAGATTTTGAAGGATCATTTTGCTAACTAAACGATGATGACTAGGTGATTTATGCCTTGCGTCTCTAAAGTAAATGAGAGGGCTGCGTCAACGATAGCAAAGAGCACATGTTTTTCACATCGCAAGAGCATTCATCTGAATGATGATAATAGACCCGGAGATGTTCGACATCTCCTTTGTCCTCGCGGGCTTGTTCGCCAATACAGTGTTCTGCAAAAGGTGTCTAACGCATATTCTCGTACGTTCAAACCCATTTTTGTATGAGTGATGAGATAACTGACGCATATGTGCTTTTTTAGAATAATCAAGCCGAAGATCCGTAAGTGTTACCCCTGTGTTGCATTCGACTTCGCATTACCTCACGTTTCTAAGCACTGAACTGACTGACTCTTCCCACCAGATCTCAACCCTATCACGTAAGACCAAATCCCTACTTCGGAACCGTTAACGTTCTAGTTTGCTCATCTCTGGTTAAGCATGCCCAACAAAAAATCCGTAAGTATCAACTCCTGTCGCCTTCGGAGATCACACGCCTGCGCCAGAAGGTGATCGGTCTCAGAGCTCGATTTACTGACGCATATACAGAAGCTCAAGCCCGGCAATGCCGGCAAGGCCGTAAGGAACCACCAGTCGCTAGTTCTATGGCAGGCATACTGATCGATTGATTCAAAGAGTGTCCCTGACAATGTCTCTTCGGAGACTCAGGTCAATGGCTGTCACAGCTGGAGAAGGAGAAGCAAGCTAGAATTTTGAAGGCCAAGGCTGGTAAGCGAACTGGGGAATAAGTCCTAGGTTCTGCAGCGGAAACTGGCACTCGACAGGTCTTGAAGACGTGAGGGGAGGCAAAGCATGTCATGTTCATGGCAGATATGGGAAGGCAAGTGGGTCGCGAAATAATCGGGATACTCCTCATAAAGTTTGACCACTCTTAGGGTGATTCTAGTCTAAGACTAGTCATAAATTTATGTCAAGTGTCTATGAAGGTCCCTATTGTTGCGACTCGCGTGGAAGGGAATGATACTCATCGGGAAAGGGAAAGAAGGAGGTTATCCCAACCGATACCCATGTGAACTATTGGAACTTGGCTCACTACGTAACGATCTCCCTCAGGTCTTTTGTCGATCTGAGATCCAACCGCGTGCCGCAACTCTGCAGTTGCTCTTGGAGATGTTACAGCATCTGATGCGGGACAAGCCACCAGGCGCAAAGGCGATGCCATCTTGCTATGGCTGGCACATGACGTATGGCCGGTTATACGCAAGCCACCAATTTCGGATAACCGATGTGGGAAATTGCATAGCAGGTTGGACGCTCCAGGGTAGTCTTCTCGATATCGCATGGTAACTACTGGTCCCCCTAGCACGATCCCCCCCAATAAGCTTTGTTTCGGACTGATGATGACTATAGCCGATATAGGTTTACTTCGGAAGTTCAGTTCAATACTCCATAGGTTATTGCCGACGTGATGTTGTCGTTCGTTCTCACGCTCGAGAGATCATGGAAGGCTCAATACATCCCATGAGGAGTTTTATGCTCCCCGATTTAATACCAGGCTTTCCTTTAGGTTGTATGGCTCACATCAACTTCAACACGACATTTTGATTAGCCCTAACTCACTGGTTCACCCAATACTCTCTATAACACCCAATCAACATGTCGCGTAGCCTCCTCACGAAACTCAACGAACAATGCAACGTTGACGTTGATGATGCAGACTTTTTCTTCATCAAAGGTCTACCAATCAAACCGCATAACCGTACGAGTGAGCTTTACATAATTTGGCAACTCGCTGACTGGCTGGTGCGCAGAAACTTCGAATCAAAAGATCATCTTTCGAGCTCTAGACCTGAGTCATAATGAACCTGCACTAGCGTCGTGCATTCTAGAGCACGGCCACGAGGGATGGGAGAAGGTCCTTAACTGCATGGTATAGTAGCACTATCTCGATGTGTCCAAAGAGAGGCACCTAAGTTCGAGTACTGATGTTTCTGCCGACATAGTCTGTTCGAATTTGTGCCAATAACGTCCCTCTTATCTCAGGTCGGGTACTGGTTCAGACGTCACCAAGATACTTGAACGACTTTGAAGCTTTGGTGAAACAGTGCTACGAATATGATGAGCAGTTTAGAAAGGCAGGGGTCCCGAGAGACAGATATGCCATCAAGATTCCGTTCACTGGAGCGGGCGCAGCTGCATCGGCGAAACTGAATCCAGAAGGAATTCGAACCCTGGCCACCTCTGTCTTTTGTCTCGAGCAGGCGATTGCGGCTAGTCAGGCTGGATGCGTTATGATCAGCCCATATTTCACCGGTACGTTATGCAAATGGAAAGGCCTCGGCTGACTGTATGTCTTCGCTTTTTACTCATGTCGGTCGAACTTCCTAGAGATCGCTGCACGCTTCGATAAATCACTGCAGGTGGATGTTGAAGATATCGCGTTGCAGGTATGTCGCCTTATTCTCTCAAATAAAACCGTCCATGAAGTGACTGGTAAACAGCATCCGATGTCACCTCGAATCATTCACATGCTTGAGTATTTTACCAAAACCTATAAAGAGACAAAGAAAGAACAGCCTGCTATGGTTATTGCCAGGTAATTCCTTTCATGTCTATAACGATTTATTGAGACAATTTTGACATGTCCTCCAGTCATATGAATACCCGCGAGGTACTAGCTATGGCTGAGCTTGGTTGCCAGCATATCACAGTTTCAAGGCTCAACCTTGAGGAGCTGGCCCGGACACCCCATCCTTTGGAAGCACCGATAAAACAGAAGGAGGTACACCCGTATGCCAAATGGACAACTTCGGAACGACTGAAGGGGCTTTCTAATGTAGATCCACTTGCGGGAAAGGATTGGAATGGAACTCTTGTAACGGGTGAGGTGAATTACGTCGAAAACGGAGGACGATTGCTCAACGAAGCTATTGAGAATGATCCAATCGCCAGCAAAAGGATCTCTGACGCCATGAATCTGTTCATGGAGTTCGAAGAAATGGCTGTTCGCAAGTTGGTGGAAGAGGCTAAAAGGTTTGGTTTGGATCTCAAGATGTAGTTTTGTAGTCAGGCAGAGGTAGATTTAGACCCAATGATTGGAGTGTGAGGTTGGTATATTGCCTGTAGAGACTATGTGGACACATGGGAGAAGTTCTGCCTGAATGTCTCTCATGAACGTGAGGTTGTGCCTTATATTTCTTACTCCGGTCTCGAGTTGGTTCTCCCAGGCCATATAATAAGGGTCATGAATACTGGAAAAGGCTAGCGAATGACCAGGCCCAATCAGACAGAGTTTTCGGTTGACTTTGAACGCAGTGTAGGTAACAATGTGTGGAGAACCTATACTTAAACCTCTCTGCGATATATTAAGACAGAGTGAGAAGCAACGGAGTCAACCTGAATTTCTATGCCTATAGAAAGAATAACAGACTCACCTTAACAATTTGCATGGCAAGATGAACGATGTCATATGTGGTTATATAGACTCTATTCAACTAGTCGTTCTGTAATGAATCTATACTACTCAAACTTAGGGGGAATGATATTGGCTGTGGCCATTCGATCAAATGAGGAGATGTACGCATCCACAGTATCAACCGACTCAGTAAAGCCAGCTGCGCGAGTGCGGCTCAGATCATACTGCCTATCGAAATCGAAATCGACCAACATGAAGTGTGTATGGCTCCAGCCTTGGACGTCAATAGTATCCGGGCGGAGTGAGAACTGGCGGCAAAGAGATTCCCAAGAAGGCCTGTTTGACTTGACAAAGTCTTCCATCGATTGCTGACCACTCGCTCGAGGAGCTACCCCTTTCAGTCCAAAGTAGCGACAAACTCCAGGCCATACGTTTGCCCAAGTGATGGGATCATCTTCATTCGCAATGTTGTATGCAGGACCGTCGACTCGAAGCTTGTCATTCAACGCGACAAATATCTCCATCTTGGATAGTTGGTCTTGGAATGTGTCCGAATGCTTCACGTGATAACTTTTCTCTGTACCTGGAAATGGAACCTCGGCGTTTGGACCGTTCACCTCTCGGTACACTGAGAGGTACAAAGCAATGCCCTGAGCCATGTTCATAGGATTGCTCCCGGGAAGAAACCCAACGATTCCGTCAGGCCTGACCTCGGCAAATGTCCACTTGCCGGAGCCAGAATCACGTAAAGATTCTAGAGTGTCGTACTGCGCGTAGTAAAACACTTCATCGCGCCAGGGCTCTGGGATCCGTGGATGATCCTCACGCAAGGGGACCTTGATGTCCACTTTGTCGGGATATTCCAGGCCGTAGCCTTTACCGCCAGTCTGGAGTATGACGGCGCGAAGGCCATGGGCGATCTTTTCCACTGCCTGGATGGAATTTTCTAACATTCGAGTGTTGACGAGTTTTAGTTCGGCACGAGTACCTGTCCCAACGTATGCTTTGTTTGTCACATCAGCTACTCCATCCACATGGTGATTCTGGGTGACTGCCAATACTAACCGGTAAAAAAGACATGAGTGACGCCTTCAATCTTTTCGATTTTCTTGAAAGATTCTTCAATGCTGTCTACATCGCCAGTGAGGTCGATACCGTCGTAAATGCGCAATCGCTCATCGCTTGGGTTGCCAGGCTGGCTAAGGTCGAAAGGCCGTCTAGTTGTGCCGCTAATTCTCCCCCAGGTTTCTGGTGAAGGGTAGGAGCAGAGCTGATTCAATAGAGACCATCCAGAGATACCAGATGCTCCGAGAACAAGAGCGTGCAGTTCTTGTTGTGCAGTCATTTTGTTGGTGTAACCGGATGACAATGGCAATAGAGTTGACGAAATGGCGACTTGAGTCGGGTTGTTCGTGTTTGGGCTCTAATGGACTGGAACTATTATCAAGTTGAGGAAATCTCCCTCCCTGGCAATGGAGAAGCCCCCACAATCCAACATTGCCGGCTATAGACTATGCTACCGGTAGTGATGATGCACCGCTTATATCCTGCATACGCGGTTGGTCGGTTATCTAACTTGTGGAGTTTTTGGGTTTGAATAAGCATACCCGGCTACGCTAGAGATGACAGTCTAGAATGCCGGCCATCATCCGGGGTAATTGACGTACACATGGCCGAAGGCATTGGGTTAGTGGGCTTATGGCACCCGATATTGGAACTGCATGTAGTCAAAGGCCTGGGGGATGACTGGAGTCAAATAATCGTCAATTACATTAAGGAGTCCGGTTGGAAATGATCCATATCTCACTCGACAAGACAACCAAGTTGAACTCTTCGTAGACTTCAAGTTCTTATTATATGAACAGTCAACGCAACCAAACATTCGTTCCAAAGCTTCATTAGCCAGTCTTCATCAGTTCATCAAAACTGTGATACACAAACATGACGGCCTCCAAGATCTCGAAGCTTGCCCAACCTCTGCCCAACGATGAGTTGGCCGTGCGTGCTATCCGCAAGCTCGTCATTGACTGTTGTCGACAAAACGGCGGCGGCCATGGTGGTTCAGCCATTGGAATGACGCCTTTGGGCATCGCTTTGTGGAGGTATACAATGCGCTACAATCCTTTGGACTCGGAATGGTTTGATCGCGATCGATTTGTGCTTTCAAATGGACACGCTGCCATTTTTCAATACATCATGCTGCACGCCAGCGGCTACCCAGCTCTGTCACTCGAAGAGCTCAAGCGTTATGCTGGGGCTAAGCCTGTTGATGAAAATGGACAATGGCAAGCAACAGTTTGTCACGGACACCCAGAGATAGAAGTCCCCGGAATTGAAGTGTCGACAGGGCCGTTGGGTCAAGGAGTTGCCAATGCCGTCGGACTGGCAATCGCATCTCGGAACCTCGCGGGCACCTTCAATAAACCAGGCCACGACATTATTCAATCTCGGATCTACTGTATTACCGGCGATGGGTGCCTCATGGAGGGTGTTGCCTTGGAAGCCATAGCAATCGCTGGTAATTTGAGACTGGATAACCTTGTACTTTGTTACGACAACAACGATGTCACATGCGATGGTCCTCTTGGCTGGTAAGTTATATTTCTATCATCATCTCATATCCCGTCGGTCGTATAGTCAGGGTCTGCCGATTGTGGCAAGTCTCAACTAATCCCTAAATGTCATCCCTTGATTGAGACCTCGTATCAGCACCAGAGATACATACTGACATCGTCTTTCCAAGGATCTCTTGCGACGATACAAATGCCAAGATGAGAGCCTCAGGCTGGCACGTGATCGACGTATTTAGCGGCGACACGTCTGTTAGCGACATCACGGCAGCGCTCGATCTTGCACGATCCACTAAGGGCAAACCCACGTTCATCAACATCAGAACAACAATCGGATACGGTACAGAAGCAGCTGGAACCCACAAGACTCATCACAGCACGTACACCGATGGGGATGCTGCTCTATACGCTGAAGGCCCCGAGACACACCAGCTTTCAGAGCAAGTTAAAGCATACTTCGAGCACTGCAAGACGCAGGGGTTTGAACTCCAAAGAGATTGGAACGCTCGTCTGGATGAGTACTGTGAGACATTCCCAGAAGAAGGCGAATCACTGCGCGGACGAATTGCCGGTGAAATCGACCTTGACGACGCCTTGGATAAACTCCAGCTGGCGGATGTCACGTCCACTCGTGTCCACAACGGTCAAGTCTTTGTCAGCCTGCTTCGGAATTGCCCAAGTTTCGTTGCTGGGTCTTGTGATCTGTGGAACTCAGGTCAACTTGGAGATACGTCAAACCTCGTCTTTGATTACGACAATCCATCCGGCAGGATCATCCGATATGGAATCCGTGAACATGCCATGGCATCTGTTTCGAATGGTCTAGCGGCCTACTCAACTGGGACATTCCTACCTATTACTTCAACATTCTTTATGTTCTACCTCTATGCGGCCCCAGGTGTACGAATGGGTGCCCTTATGAACCTAAGGACTGTGCATATTGCCTTGCATGATAGCATTGGCGAAGGGCAGAACGGACCCACGCATCAGCCTGTGGAACTGGACTCATTATATAGAGCCATGCCAAACCTCATATACGTCCGCCCATCAGACGGTGAGGAAGTTTTGGGTGCTTGGAAGATTGTCTCTGGCATAAAAGATCGACCAACCGTTATTTCCTTGGCAAGGGATGCGCCTGAGATCAAAGTCCCCAATACTTCAAGAAATGAAGTCATTCTAGGTGGATATGTGGTCGTTGAAACGCCAAAAGCGTCGGTGACGCTGATATCGTGTGGCTCCGAGCTCGAATTCGCTGTTGCTGCTGCAGAGAAACTCTCGAAGGAGCACGGGGTAGCAACTCGAGTTGTGAGCATGCCCTGTATAAGTCTATTTGAGGCCCAAGATGAGGCATACCAGAACTCGGTTCTCTCGGAAAGCACCCACATCATTTCAGTTGAAGCCTACGTGGCAACTACATGGGCGCGCTTCTGCACCGCATCCATTGCTATGGATTCCTTTGGTTACTCCAGCACAGGTAGGGAGAACTTTAGAAGATTTGGCATTGATACAAATGGTATCGTCAAGAAGGTTTTGTCTCATGTGAAGACTCCGACAAAACGGCGCTGGACATTGATCAAGTAGGATTGAGTCTGGGAATCTGAACTAGAGTATACGCACCGCAGAATGGAACAATAAGTAGTTATGCTATCTACACAAGCTGGAACAGAATGGGTGATTCTTGACAAGGATGACAGCAGAAAACACCGTGATATGTATGCCATGGTTCCAGCGTATTAGTGCCGCTATGTGGTCTGTTAAGATCCAGGAACGCAGTATAGATAGTTGCAAAGTACTCAGTTCTGAGGGTTACACCATCACCTGACGGTTGTTTAATACTTATTTGCGTATTTTTGACTAATATTAACATGAAGATGCTGCAAAAAGTGTGTCTCCCATCCATGACATGACCAATAAATGATAATGTATGAAATCATCATTGCATCCTAAGCAATAGAAAGTACTGTCAAGCTAAAGCAAGTATTAGTTATCTCATATTTAATTCGAACCCGAGGCCAAAGGCCGCAAAAAACATCATCACACATCCACGGTGTGCTTTCGTGGTAAAGATTCGCTCGTATAAATTAGACCATATTGGCGGCGGGTACCGAGGATAGTGGAAGTGTTCCGGGGGACTGGGGAAACAGGAAGAGCAGTCGAGATTGAACAGCTGGCTCGCGGGCGTGACAGGCGTGACAATGAATGCATTGACCGGTAGGTAGCCGGTGAAGTATTCGTATGAATTTAGCCGGCTAGACATTCGAGATACCGGCAATGAATGGTCCGACGGAACAATGGGTTCACAAAAAATTAATCAGGGTGTACTAAACTGCGTCGTAAAGGGTTAGGAGACCGGACAAATGCCTGGTCGTCAGTCAGCTGAAACGTGTCCAATTCTCTCTGCTTAGATTGTTAAATCTGGGCAACCTGACAGGTGCAGATCGTGTATTTGAACCTTGAACTTCACTCGATAGGTCACCCTCTTCTGATGCACCAAAACTTAGAGAAATCCCACCCCTACACCCCATTCAGCCATGGACCCGTTGAGCTTGGCCGAAGTCGAAGTATCAGCCAAAGCCAGGTTGCCTAGCCATGTCTACGAATTTTACGCATGCGGATCTGACGACCAGGAAGCTCTAGGTCGAAACCGTCATGCATTTAAAAGGTAAACATGGGGGCATCAGAAATTCTGAGTGGTGCTGTTAGTTGACTTTATCACACAGGCTTTTAATACAACCTCGGGTTCTTCGAGATGTTTCACATATCGATACAACGACCAGCCTTTTTGGTTGGCGATCACCAATCCCAATCGGACTTGCTCCATCTGCAATGCAAATGCTTGCCGGCGGTCAAGGGGAGCTCGATACAGCCCAAGTGGCAAGTGACATGAACATCAACATGACGCTTTCTTCGCAATCGACCGTTTCGTTGGAGACGATATCAGAGACGGGCAAAAGTAGGGGAATGGATCATGGCACGCCTCCACCTCCATTGTGGATGCAGCTGTATCTATATAGCAATATGGAAAAGAGTGTGAGACTCATCCGCCGAGCCGAAGGTAAACAAAATCTCGATGACCCGATATTTTATTATGTTTGCGTTAACTCTATACAATAGAGGCCGGATATCAGGCTATTTGCTTGACAGTGGACACGCCCGTGTTGGGAAACAGATTATCAGAACGAAAAACACCCGTCATTTTGCCCTCAGGCATGACATTGCCAAACCTGGAAAAGCCAAAGCCGGGGAAAAAGCCTCAACCCAGTGTCAATCGACAACTTATGAATGCCAAGTCAGCCCAAGAAGCAGAAAGTCTTTTAGCTGCAGTTGGGGAGGGTATGCATAGCTCAAGCCTAACCTGGGAGAAGGCTATAGGCTTTCTCCGTCGTACAACTAGGTTGAGGATTCTGCTTAAAGGTATCATGACGGCCGAAGACGCCATACTGGCGGTTCAGCACGGCGTCGACGGAATCATCGTCTCGAATCACGGCGGGCGGCAACTGGATACTATATGTAGTACTATTGAAGCCCTCCCCGCTATCGCAGCAGCAGTTCAGGGTGCTATACCCATTATTCTGGATGGCGGTATACGTTCTGGAGCTGATGTCTTTAAAGCGCTAGCTTTAGGTGCCAACTTTGTACATATCGGTCGACCGGTGCTTTGGGGATTAGCGCATAACGGCCATGAAGGAGTCAAGACAGTTCTCAACATTCTTGAGCGGGAGCTCAGCAGGACGATGGCCTTGGCTGGCGTCACTCGAATTAGTGACATATCAAAGGAGAATGTTGGAGTACAAGCTCCTAATGGCTTTGGGGTCGCCAAGTTGTAAACTCTTGATTCTTAAATTAGTAACTGCTTCGTGTATCTTAGATCAATGCATGACCAATAGCCTTGGCGGTGACATAATGTGAATGACTAGACATTCAATCGGCTGAAGACTGCGCTCAAATCATGTTCAGTACTGACAAGCCCAGCGCTAGACGCATTGAACAAAAGTGAGTGTGTCAATGTGGGAACAATTAAAGTATTATCTGCCTCGCACATTCGAAGGCCTCTGATACACCTAGGTGAACTAACGTATTATACACTATTTCTCAAAAAACACTCTTACTCCATATCACAAGTCGAAACATAAGCAGGTAGGTGGCACATCGGGACCAGAATAGCTCAAATCATGTCAATAAATTCGGGATGCAAACTCGACTACTACGACTAAACGCAACCACACAGCTTAAACAGGTAACAGGTACCAACTCAAACTCATTAGATAAACGACGGTTTGTCGAGCAGAATGGAAAGTTGAAAGAGTAGAGAATACAAGCGAGACCGGCCTCCATAGACGATTTCCCATCAACCTTCAACTGACTTGTGTATGGGCTAGATGCCCTCTTGCTTGCCTTCAGCAAAGCTCACGTGGGAGGCATGAGCCTCTTTGGAAGTAGCTTGAGTGTCACCGACATTCGTAGGTAATTCCTGACCGGATAGATACCTCGACTCGAAAAGAGCATCGATCTCTTCCAGGGACAATCGCGCAGTCTCGACGTAGAAGAGTTTGAGAACAGGAACAAAAGCAGCATTAAAGGCAACATAGATGATGTAGTACTTCCAACCGAGGTTTGCGATGCCCAGTGGAGTGATGAGTACGACAGCATAGTTGTTGATCCAGTTTGTAGCAGTCGCTACGCCTGCGCCAGCGACACGCATGCGTTGGGTATTAACCTCGGCGGGATACATCCATGGAACTGCGATCCATGTTAATCCAAAGGTTGAAACGAAGGCGAATACAAAAGTAACCGCCACAGCCTCCCATTTGCTGCCACCTACGGCCAACCCTGCGGCGACAAAGGCGAGGCAGATGGCTTGTGAGACAGCGCCCCAAATCATGAGGTTCTTTCTGCCGAACCTCTCAATACCCAGTGCACCTAGACATGTGGACACGAGAAAGTTGACGGAACTGCATCCCGCCAGGATAAGAGACATATTTCGACTCAGGCCCAATGATGCGAAGACGACAGGCAGGTAATAGGTAATAGAGTTGATACCTGACCACTGCTGCATGAACTGAGTGCCAGCTCCCAGGATGAGTCGCCTTGTGGTCTGCAGTCTATCTCTCTTGAAGAGGCTTGTCCAAGAAATCTTTCCAAAGGACATTTCGTGCTGCACCGACTGCTGAATCTCATTAAATCCCCGTCTAGTATCCTCTTCAGATACGTCGGGGCCTTCTAGGCGACGCAGAATCTGGTATGCCTCCTCATTGCGCTCTTTTGTAAGAAGCCAACGGGGCGAGTCAGGAAGCCATGGGACTAGGCTCATCGTCATCAATGCAAAGACGCACTGGAATGCAAGCGGAAAGCGCCAAGACACACTGTTGGAAGAGACATATGTCATGCCGTAGTTGAGCCATTGCGAAACCAACTGGCCTGTTTGACAGATAGCGAGTTGAAGGACCATAATGTGTCCACGATGTCTGGCTGGGGCTGTTTCAGACTGCCACACTGGAATGGAGGAAGTGTTCATTCCATTGCCAATACCAGCAATCAAACGTCCAATGATTAACTGAGGGGTGTGGTACGCGGCGGTCTGGAGTAGAGCCCCGATGATAAGGATTGTACAGCCCAACATCGTGTTTCTTCTGCTGCCAACTTTGTTCCCGTACCACATAGTGGCAATGGCACCGAAAAAGCAGCCAAGGTCGTATGTGGCCGTCATGTGTCCCTGGAGGGTGGGACCAGGGTAGTTAAATGTCTTGGTGAAGGACTCATTGGCAAGGAAAGCTCCGAAGACTCCTTGGTCGTAACCAAAGAGAGCGAATCCTGAACCTGATGCGAGGGTAATGAGTGCTGTCAGGGTTTTGCCTTCAGCTTTGGAGATTGACAACATGTTGAGAGTGGCGATAAAATGATATGGAAACTGAACAAGAACAGTCCTTGAGAAAGATATTCAGAGGTTGGGGGAAAGACAGTCAAGATGACAGCCTAGAAACTCGACACTTATATAGATCAGAACTTGGGTATGCACGATATAACTACTTAGTGGGCTCAGATCCCTCGAACAACCGCCGCTGCAGAAAAGTCCGGGGTATCAGGCGTGTTTCGACGGCTGCCAACTCTGTCAACTCAATCTTGCGGGGAAGTACGGGGAAATGAGGGGAACCCCGGGCCATCAGAGGCGAGACCATCTCTTAGCGCCCGGCTACATGCACAGGACCGAGTCAATCTTGGGCTTTAACGGTATCGTCGCTAGCAGCCATGCCTAGTATTGCCGGTCTCTTCGATTAATCATTAGCCGTAGGGCGCCTCTTACGACTTAACGCGAGAATGGCTACATATTTCTTCGATGGTCCGTATCTGGGTTCTTAAACCTTGTACAAATCTTTCCGGCAACCCGGAGTCCGCTAATTGAGTGAAACATGATGGAACCGTTATTAGCAGGCAAGGTTGTGGCGTAAGTTTCCAACATGGTCGCTCAAGTTAAACAAGGCTAGAGTTGACCGAGGCAATAGAATCACCGGCAGCAGCAGTGGCATCGGCCGCGAGATCTCTTTGCAATGTGCTCGCCATGGAGCGTCTTTGGTGCTTCACCATATTGGTGATGCGTTATCCATCGAAGATATAGCAACCTTGGAACAGGAGATCAAAGCAATGACAAACTCATCGGTATGCGTTGCTGTAGCAGCTAATCTCACTCAAGACGATGCCGGAGCCAAGTAAGTACAATTATATCCACATTACACTATATAAAGGCAGCAGCTGACGTAACAAACTCCAGGGTCGTTGATGCAGCTGTGGCGGCGTTCGGTCGGCTCGACGGCTTGGTGAATAATGCCGGCATCTGTCAATTTGCTGAGTTGGCCACTGTGACCATGGAGCAAGTCAACAGGCATCTCTCGGTCAACACACTGGGGACATACGCCATGACCCAGGCTGCAGCGAAGCAGATGATATCTCAGGGGGGCGGGGGCTCCGTAGTCTCGGTAGCATCAGTGGCTGCTGGGATGGGAGCGAGTCGTCTAACACATTATTCTGCAAGCAAAGCGGCCGTTCTGGGCATGACGTACAGCTGCGCTGTGGAGCTAGGCAAGCATGGTATACGGGTCAACGCGGTCAGCCCAGGAACTACACGTACGTCTATCAACCAGGCGGATCTGGTTGGGCCCAAGCAGGCTATGATGGAAGCAAAGATTCCCCTCCAGCGTCTAGGCGTGCCAGAGGATATTGCGAAGCCTGTTGTGTTCTTACTGAGCGAGATGGCACAGTATGTTTCTGGTCAGAATCTGATCGTGGATGGCGGCGCTACTATCTTTTATGAGTGATTTTGTTTAGCTAGTTATATCGAAATACTTCAAACAAAAGAGAATTCAGAACCAATTCTGATCCGGAATGTTGGATGAAGCCTATGAAGTACACAATATAATAATTTTATGGTGAGGCGTTAGCAAGCTTGAATAGGCGATATAGGACAGGGGTTAGCCTTTTAGATTTATTCAAGTCGATGCGCTCCATCTTGGTCGATGCCGGTCATGTCTCTTTAATAAATTGGCAAGATTCCATACCACAGCTCGGGCTTTTCCTTGGGTACAAGATGATCGCGAACATATATTTCAAGGTTCAGGACTCTATCTAAGTGCTTTGCTGTCAAGCTGTTTGCAACTCCTTTCCATTGCCACCTAGTGTCACTGTCTTGACTACAAGAAACTCTTCAATGCCATATTTAGACCCTTCCCTACCAAAACCACTCGACTTGACGCCACCTGCGCTTTTGTTAGTGTTATATGGGCTTCGATGGTGTATAAGTGACTTACCAAACGGAGAAACGGTATCCGAGATCATGCCAGTATTGACACCTACCATACCAACCTGTAGAGCTTCAGAAACCCTATAGCATCGCTGGATATCGTTGGAAAACAGATACGCAGCCAGGCCTACATCGCAATCATTAGCCATAGCCACGACTTCGGCTTCACTTTCGAAGCCGAAAAGACCCGCAACAGGGCCAAATGTCTCCTCTCGTGCAAGGGCCATGTCCATGGTAAGACCACGGATTACCGTCGGCTGAAAGAAGTTTGAGCTAAGATTGGCGTCTACAAAAGGTCGACCGCCGATCAAGAGCTTTGCGCCGTTATCAATTGCGTCTTGAACATGAGACTGAACTTTGGTCACGGCAGAGTTATGGATGAGCGGGCCATGTGTGGTGTTCGACTCAAATCCGCTGCCGAGTTTGAACTGCTTGACTTTGTCAACAAACCGCTCTGCAAATTGATCCAGAACTTTGTTGTGAACAAAGATTCGATTTGCACAGATACATGTCTGGCCGCTAGAGCGAAACTTTGACGCGATAGCTCCTTGGACAGCGACATCTAGATCGGCATCATCGAAAACGATAAACGGTGCGTTTCCGCCAAGCTCTAGAGATAGCTTCTTAAGGGTATCTGAGGATTGTTTCATCAGAAGCTTGCCGACCCTGGTTGAGCCTGTAAAGGAGACCTTTTTGACTATAGGCGAAGAAGTGATGGCCACACCAACCTCCGGGGTGTTTTCAAGGGCAGAAATAAGATTGACCACGCCGGCTGGCACTCCAGCTCTGTGGGCAAGTTCGAACAGAGCGGCGGCTGTGAAGGGCGTTTCACCGGGGGATTTGGTCACGGTCGCACATCCTGCAGCCAACGCCGGACCAATCTTCCTAGCAATCATAGCAGCCGGAAAATTCCAAGGCGTGATGAAGCCGCAGACACCCACGGGTTCCTTGGTTGTGAATACTCTGTTACTTGGAACAGTGGTTGGAATAGTTTCGCCGTAGGTTCCGGGAGCCTCTTCGCTGTACCACTCAAAGAAATTGGCAGTGTAAATTGCTTCAGCTCTGGCATCGGCCAGGGGCTTGCCGTTCTCCCAGGTAATGAGGGTGGCGATGTCGTCCACGTGCTGCATCACCAACTCATGCCAGCGACGTAGGATCTTGGATCTTTCTCTCGGTGTGGTTTTACGGAAGGTTAAGAGAGCTTCTTCAGCGGCATGAATAGCATTCTCCGCATCGTCTTTGTTCATTTCCGGCATCGTGCCAATGCGTTGACCCGTCGCTGGATCGTGGACCTCAAAGGTCTTTCCGGACTTGGCCTCGACCCAGTGGCCATTGATGTAGGACTTGTCTTTGAACAAAGACTGGTCACGGAGCTTGGGGATAGCTGGAGGCATGGTGTAGAATGCTTGGGGAGATGCTCGATGTGACCAAATCGCAAGGCTGTGAGGGTGTAGAAAGACCAAACAAGGTGCCTGATGAATTGCTTGAGAAGTTCAAGGGGGCTTTCAATCACTGTACTTGATTCAAAACTGAAAGATAATGATGATAATCAATGAACAGTGGTCAAAGATAGCTGTTCATTGATACGGCTGATACGTTCGGCCGGTGCTTCTGGCCGTTACATTCGACTTAGACAAAACGGCTATTTGACGCGTGATTACATTTGGGTTTCAAGATAACCGGCCTGCCTCAAACCGGCTCAATGTAAGAGCAAACGTACTTCTTTCCAAACAAGACTGTGGAAATACCAGAAGTCAATGGACAGCAATGACTACGCTCATGGATTGCTGGATTGACGATCCAAAGACCCATCCCATGGACAAACATCCGACTATGCATGCCCCCATAGGGCAAGCGTGACGCCTTGACCCCACAATATCATAAGCCGGTGGTGTTTGAATGCAGCCGATAGCCGGTGACCGGTAACTAAGATCTAATATTGGCCGAGTGGCGTACACCATAGTACATACATGGCTTGGAGTTGGAGGTGGAGAATATGGGTCATGGGTGTGTGAAACTTCGTCTGTCACTGTGCAGGACCGGTAGTCTAGGTAATTCATAGCCGATTTAGAACAGCCTGTGACTGAGACAGAGATGCTCGTCAGCGTCACGGTGCGATGGAGCCTGATACAGTGCCATCATGATAGCACTCGTATAGACGCCTGAAGTAGGTGCTTTGCTTGCTTCCAATGATAATAAGTTGGCGCTAGAATCCTGCCTGTCAATCGACTCTGACCGAGATCATAAGATTCACCAGCTGGCATAGCTTACCCATCACACCTAGACTATTTACTTGTCCCGCCCTCTTTCAAGACGCCAGTAACGGAGCCTCTACAACACAATGTCTGGTTCAACGGGTGTCAGCGCTATCATCATCGGTGCCGGCCCAGCTGGTATCGCTTTGGCTTATCGCCTCAAGCACGATCTCGACTTCCACGACTTTATCCTCTATGAGAAACTAGATGGACCCGGTGGTACATGGAGGGCAAACACTTATCCTGGATGGTATGATGATCTGATATCTCGCGTCGTCACAACTTAATTAACTGTGTTGACAGTGGCTGTGACGTTCACTCCCACCTGTATTCCTTCAGCTTCAATTTGAACCCCAATTGGAGCAAGGAGCTTTGTGAACAGCCCGAGATTCTTCAATGTCAGTATTCCTTTAACTTTACTTTTCAACTAGAGACAAAGATTGACTGACAGTTTCCTCCTCTCGCTAGACATCGAAGATACGGTTGACAAGTTCGATATCCGCAAGCACATACAAACGTCGGTCGAATGCATCGGTGCTACATGGAACAAGGACACGAACCAGTGGGATGTTCTCTTCAAAGACCTGCAGACTGACATGCAATACACGAGATCGGCAACAATTCTTGTCTCGGCGGTTGGGGGAATATCTCTTCCTCGAACGGTGAACTTCCCCGGCATGGACAAGTATCGCGGCGACATGTTCCACACCGCACGATGGGACCATAACATCAGCTATAAGAACAAACGTGTGGCCGTGATTGGCAATGGCTGCAGTGCTGCCCAAGTTGTGCCGGCCATTGCAAAAGATGCAACTTCCGTCAACCAATATGCCCGAAGTGGCCAGTGGTTTCATGCTCGCCCCAATCGAGAATATACCCGCCTGGAGAAGTTTCTGTGTCGCTATATGCCTCTCTATCAGCGTGCCATTCGACTTCGAATATTCATGGATGGCGACAACGAAAGCAAGACGTACTTCCCTACGCCACAAGGCCTCAAGGAACGGACCCGAAAGGAAGCAGTAGCCAAGGAATACATCGAGTCCAAGGTCCCGAAAGGTCTGTCTAAGCATATTGTTCCCAACTTCCCACTGGGCTGCAAACGCCGCATTTACGACCCGAATTACCTGGATAGCTTAAACTTGCCTAATGTTGAGCTTTTGCCGGAGGGTATCCAAGAGTTCACCGAGACAGGAATCATCAGCGCTTCGGGAATCGAGAATGATTATGATCTCGTGGTTCTTGCTACAGGATTTGCCGTGACCGAGTTTCTCACACCTATGCACATCACAGGCGCCAAAGGGCGAACGTTGCACGAGCAGTGGAAAGAATCTCGAGGTGCGCAGGCGTATCTAGGAACACATGTCCACAACTTTCCGAATCTCGCCATCTTGTTTGGACCAAACACCTTTCCTGCCAATAACTCGGCTCTATTTATCTGCGAGACGCAGGGAGTTTATGCAGTCAAGTCGCTATTTGAACCAATCTTGAACAAGAGGGCGTCGGTAATCGAAGTCAAGCAAGCGGCTGAAGATCGTACTACCAACGCCATACACCACGACCTGAACAACTCAGTATTTGCAGCTGACTGCTCCAACTGGTACATTGGCAAGTTCGGTCGCAATGCTGCTTCTTGGCCTGGTCTTGCTCGTACTTTCTGGTGGGCTACTTATACCCCCGTGTGGTCAGATTTCAACATGTCTGGTGGGAGCTCTTGGTGGCCGCTACATGAGGCTATGCACTACTTGAGACAAGTTCCCACCTTCCTCAAGTTGACTTTGGTGCTTGGTGCTTTAAGGGTAATCGGTTGGCGGTCAGGCTTGATGGATAGCGGGTTCCAGCCAGTTCTCGACATGATGAAAACCTCTTGACCCAATGATCTCTTGCACCGCTCTGCCATATGGAAATATCAGGAGAATAAGAGGTGCTTGTAGGATCAAAACAATAACATCTCCGTAATCGTTCAGTCTTGGTAGCATCTCCGGGTCTCAAGGAAAAATTGAAGTGAGACGGTTAAAACACATGACATGAATGTTAAATTCACCACTGTGTGCTGAATTTGGTACCCAGCATTGTTACAAACAGCCCTCGGCCTTCTGCGATGGTTGTTCATCCAGGGTTTACTTGCGATAGACTCAAACCTTCGATATCGTACTTGTCTTATGCTCTCTTTTTACCCTCCTGTTGTAGACACAGTGTAAATCCTTGGTTCTTCCCCTCACAACCAGAGATTGGAGAGTGGCGCATTCATTCAGTTAGCATGCTTATTAGAGCGGGGGAAGACTCCACTAGGCCAACTTTACCCAGTTAGTGGTGTGCTCCCTCTGGTGTGAAATAACTCGGGTCACCCACTTTATCCTTCACATTTGATCTCTCTTAACCACTTCTGCTATTGTGAGGATTTCCCCGATACTTGTTCACTGCCATACTGCAATTATCACATGGTTGAAAACATCAGCTGTAGTAGGACACATGCTCGTGTCTGCGCACAATGGATCAGCAACAACATCCCAATCGAATCGCACAGAGCGGTATAGAGACAGAAAGCCTTGATACAAATAGGCTCCGCGCACCCAAGGCTTGTCAACGTTGCCGTCGCCGTCGAGAGCGCTGCGATGTTTCCGTACGCGGCGTGCCCTGTTCGAGATGTGAAGCTGGTCGCGACGCTCAGTGCATTGTAGTCCCATCCAGGCGAGGCAGACACCAAAGGAAACAGGGTGCATCATTTCAGGGTATCGACGCCGTCTCTGCTATCCCCATAAATCAGAGTCCAAGACCTGTTCACACTCTTGATCCTAATAACGCTCAAGTCGTTGCTGGCCATGAAACGAATCACGATGAACTTCAAGAGCAGCTTCCACCAGCGGCATCACCACAAGTCGATGCCAATAACTTTCACTCGAATAATATGGCTGCAGGTCTCTCTCACTTAACTCCATCCGCAGACAAGATCGCCACCCCACGATCGTTAAGCAACTGTTCCGTCAAAACCACTGCATCCAGCGTCGCAGTCAGTTCTTATCGCGAGTTGAGCTGGACGGCTCTGTTTCGTCATCTTGTCGAGGATGGCCGTATGACAAGTGGCAGCGAGGAACTGGTCGATAAATGCACCATTACCTACCTTGGCGAATCCTTTCCTCTTTCCATGATTCTTGGCAATCCCGAAGAAGGGTCCCATCCCGTACTGCATCATGCTGGGCCTAAATTTCCCGAAAACGAAGTTGGAGTGGCAGATATTCAGGAGCCAAGCTCACCATCGTCGTCGCTCTCGCAAGAGGACCTGGACTGGCTCAGAGCCAAAGGTTGCTTCCAGTATCCTGAAACTCAATTACTTGCAAGCCTCAAGGCTACATTTGTCGACATTTTCTTCCCCCTCTACCCAATTGTCCACCTCGAAGAGACATTGCAGAAAATTGACAATCGTACCATTCCCTGGGTTCTTCTCCATGCCATTTGCCTGGTGGCTGCTGGCTTATGTCCTGCTCCAGCACTATATCGCGCGGGTTATTCACGTCGTGAGGCCAGACAGTATTTCTACACCAAAGTTAAGACTCTTTTTGACTTCAGCTACGAGATTAACAAGGTCGTGCTCCTGCAAGCTACTGTCATGATGGGCTTCTCCCTGGGCCGACCAAACGAGTATTGGAACTTTTGGACTTGGCACGCAACAAGCGTCACGATCGCCGAATCAATGGGTATACACAGAAGTATGGAAGCGAGCCGAGTCCCACAGCGCGATAAGAGCTTGCTCCGACGCTTGTGGTGGGTGATAGTCCTCCGGGATACTTCTGGTAGCTCTTTGATCGGTCGACCGTTTCAAATCAATTTACAGCAATGTGATATGGAGATGTTGACTCTCGAGGATTTCCAATACGACGCAGGGAACGATGTTTTGATGAACCATCCTCTTCGATCTACATTCGGTCTATATCAGATCTGCATGTCAAAATTGATATCCAGTTTCCGTCAAGTCATATTCACCCGGTGCGGGCCAACTCACTTCCAGAACGGGGTTGATAGCGACAAATTGAATCGCGATTTGGAAACCTGGTACGCCGAGCTACCTCTTGAGCTCACAACTCATGAAGGCGTAGCAGGTGAAATTTTTGGACGTGCTCTCTCCATGGTATATCAACAACATCTCATCCTCATCAATCTCCAACGACCAAGCGGTGTCTCCAATAATCACAAAGAAGTGGCCGTTAGCGAAGCGGCTCATAGCATCTTGGCCCTTGCCAGTAAACTTGTCCGCCAGTCTTCGGCACACTATACTCCCCATGAAGCATATCCGCCTTTATTTCTGGCTCAAGTTGTGTTCTTGAAGCAAACTAGATCTGAAGATCAAGGAGTAGCAAATACCACCCGCGCCGCCCTAAACACGTGCCAGTTATTGTGGTATACGATTAGTGAAGCCTGGGACTCTGGCCCGTGGGTTATGGAGCTTTTCGATAGGATGACAGCCTTATTGGATCGAACACAGAAAAAGACAACCTCTATATCCACTGACGACACGCAGATGAATGGAATGACCTTCGATCTGATGAACAATGGCCTCACTTTGGAAGATTTGTCTACCTGTCTGGACTTTTCACTCGAGAATGGCTTTGACTTTGATAACCTCCCTGCTTGAGTGTTTTGGAGCAATAGCGAAATCTGACTTTCTAAGCTCGGGGCCTAGGTTCAAACTCAGTGAATAGAAACCTTCGATGTGCACGTATTTACCTGCTATAGCTGGTCATGAACGTCGGAGCGATCGTGACCCATGAAATGTTTGACGAAAGTCCCTTGCATTCAATTTTATCCACAGGGACCTTGGGGATTATACGGTCTGTCAAAGTAAAAGCCTTGGTCATAAAGTTCCAGAACATAGGATATTGAGTCGGTAGATTAGTGTTCATGCGTGACTGGAAAGCTTCATTCTGTTTGGTTGTTCGCCGTTTGTTTGTCACCCAGGGCGCGCTTCTCGTACCGCGACGGCGAACTACGCTTACGGAACACCGCTACTTCACTCGCGCTTTTACCTCCCACTGCTTCCAACGCATCGTCATCTTTAGGATTCGTTCATCTTGATCTGTTCTTGTTTTGAAACCCCTTGTTGAAGTTCCTTCTTGGTATAGAGAAAACGCCCCTTGGAAACACCTTGCCACGATTACGTGCATTCATCGATTCGGTAGCAACGGCCATCAGTTCATAGCTGATCCTCTGGGGCTCTGCTCCTAAAGAAGAGGTTAAGCCCAAACCTGAGCTCTCGTCAATGATTGATGCCTTCCTGGACGTATTCAGCGACTGACTCTTCAAGACAATAGCTTGGACCGTTTCGAGCCCTCAATTTCGGCGGCACCAACCGAGTCTGGATCTCTGATGGAATCTTTAAACAACATCCCCTGTTCCAACAAGAACGCCAAGGCAAAGATGCTATCAAGATACTTGGAGTACCTTGCCACGCCGCTCATATTATCGTCGGCTTTCTCAACACGCACAAATACCAGAGACTTCAAGCCAAGAGCACGACAGAGATGGAGAATAAGACGCTGAAAGAAGCTGTGTACCGATAATGATATGGTGCGATACGTGGCCAGCAGGAGAATATGAACGAGTGGTATATAACAATCATCCGTACGATCGAGGGGTGGCCGAGATAGAGAACCTAGATGAAGCAAAGCGATGAACAGATATATGTACCAACGAAGAATCATCACAGGAGATATCACTGGTCCTATAGAGATCTTGGAATATGCTTTTCTATAAGTATACACGCTGCCGAAAATCTTTGTATTCTCGTTTACATACACCCGATTCCATAAACACCGCGTAATGAGTTGGCTCAACTTTTAGGGTTCAAACACCCAGCAGGAAGAGGCAAAGCCCAAAGGAGAGGTGTCGTAAGTGACCGATCTCTTACTAGTCCTGACCTGTGAGTGATTAACACACTTCAAGAGAATGGCTCGGCCCATTCCGAGTGTTGGACTTTGACGGTAAAAGTCGCGCTTGGATTTCCGACGGAAATATAAAGAAGCATCCCGACTTCCTTGCAAAGCATCACGGTCAACATGTCATCAAGATCCCGGCAACGTCCTACCACGTATCCCACGTAATTGTTAATTCTTGAACAAAAGCACCTATGATGGTCTCCTCGTGAAAGCCGCCACGGACGCGGAGCGCAATATCACTGAATTTAGTATTGCCGCTCAGTTCCACGATATTGCTGGTAAATACTGCTTGATTAAGCTGCAGAGACTGGCAACACAGGTGATTGGCACGGCAGGCGCCAAACCCGAATTCAAAGACATTATCAAAACGCTCTCCCCTTATGCCTTGTGATTCTTGAGGCTGAGCTCCTACAAACCTGCGCACAAAGCATATTCACTTAGAATGTTATAGGAAAATACTTTAAGCTAACTGTGAGAAAGCTTAATGCGGGATATACGACCACAGACACAAGGGCACAGATGAAGGTATCTACAAGGGTATAAGGAAGTTAAATTTAGGAGGGCTTGGGGTCGTGCATCTTGGGGGCCGTAAACTTATCTTGTCCCTTATCTACACGTGACCCCCCAAAGGATCACTTTTACACATCATCAAACGAACCTAGGTACTTGTGGAGGCGACATTGCACCCGTAAAGTTATGTAAAACTCTCAGAGCCTCATCGCGTCATAGGAACTACGTATCTCTGACTTCTGACTTTTGCAAGAGTAACAACATAAAAGGAATAAATTTATCACAATGAAGTTTTAAGTGCTTAGAGTTAGGCGAGTGCAAGCATCGGCCCGACATGTTTGAGGTTCGAGAAATGTTCTTTACCGAAGGATAATTTAGGCCATCGGACTTTATTTGCAGCGCGAACGCATTCCATGGTGTTCTTTGCTCCTGCCAAAGGTGATGTTTAAGAATACCCTTATACTGGGCATGTTAACATATCTACCCGCAGTTGCACAAGTAACAAGCAAAGAACAGATGCCCGCAGCCCTGTGACGTCTGGCAAGTTGCAACTGTTCATGTTGTTAAACTGGTCAGGCGAATATCGTCGGCATGTCCTTGACTATATCTGCAAGCGACAGGCCATTAAATATCAATATTGTTCCATTCAGGCCAACAAAGAGTCTGTTTGAAGTCCCCCTTTCTTGTCCCACACCTGTCAATGCTCTTTCTAACAGCACTTGAATCCATGCATTGATTCCAAATCTTGAAGGGTCAAAATAGAATTCTGAGTCACGCACTCCAAGATCGCATGTCTACCCTTTCTGTGTGGCGTGAGCGTGATGCCTTCACACAAACCCTTTTTTTTTTTTGCCTCAACCTTTATTTCAGGCGGTGTGTATTTGGGGCAGAACTACATCATACAAACTTTTCATCGTATTATAAGAAGCCTTCTTCCTCTTTCCATGCCAGCCATTCAAATTTCTTCCTCCTTCAACTCTCTCTTGTGAATAATCTCCTCCTCTCATCACACACACTCGCATATCATCTCCTCCTCTCATCACACACACTCGCATATCATCTCTTTACTTTATTACAGTCATTCTCTCTCAGCCCTCCTAGAGATCTAAAAGAAGATTGTTCAAAGACGGATCAACCATGACTGTTGCAAAGTATCAGAGTCAACGTGGAAATCTCCCCACCTACGATGCGGCCATGGAGAAGCGTCCAGGGAATGTATCATCGTGCGTAACCCTCTACTATTATGACCGTGAATCTCCTACTAACATCTTACCCCCCTAGGCCCTATTTTGGGGTATACTACAGCATCCTCTTCGAAGAAGGTCTCGTTTACCTCCCCGAACCGCTCATCAAGAACTATCCATCTTTCGAAAGTCAGTTCAAAAAGGGGTATCTAACCTGCAAGGATATTCCAGTAGAACGGGCGCACGCCATTCTCCACTACATTTGGACTGGTACTTTGAAGCTATTGGAGCGATCGGAAGAGACGGACCTTGCCAGGCAATATTGGATGTTGCTTACACTGTTCAAGTTGCGCCAGGACGCCCATCGCTTTCACCTCTGGGGCCTCGAGAAGAAAGTCACTTCTAAGATGCACTACTTCGGGCGAGAGCTGGGTTTCTTAAGGCTTGTGGGCATTGCACTACAGGAGAAAGAATGGGACTTCAGGGGAGAGTCCAACTGGGTACGCGAGTTTCTCGCCAAACGAGCCAACAATCGAACAGAATACATCCCGGAACCAGCTCTGCGACGTCTTGTTGACTGGGGAGATGTACAGCTCACAACTCGCATGGAAGAAGTGAAAGCGATCGTTGAGTTCAAAATCAACCTTCAAGCGTTGCTGGAAATGCGCCTTCTCAACCCCTTTCAAGGAGTAGTGACATGGAACTCGCAAGGCAATGGCCAACAGGAAGACCGACGGAGCTGGATCTTTAGTTTGGAACCTGAACACGAGACTACTCAGCTTCCGTCATACACTGAAACCTAACGCTGATGGCTTCGCCATTGAATTGGGCGTAGGGAAGTCCCAGGCCTCCCGCCTTTCGAACTCCTGGAATTCGAGGATTTACCCCAAACATACCTACATGATCTCACTTAGAAAAAGAAAAAAACATTGAAGAACAAAGCAATAACTTGCAAAAAGAACAAGAAAAAAAATTGAAAACACAGTCATAAACACACTAAGCTCCTTCAAAAAAGGTACTGGATACGTATCTCCTCCTGAATCTTGTGATGGTTCTCCTTTTTGGGGATGCACCCCCGTGATTGCATGGAGCCTCTGTCTTCATATCCGATGAATATGCTGGACTAAACAACGTTGTCCCATGACAATCGCCGTGTACTGTAGCCGTTTGACACTATCAGTTTGTTACACTTTACTGCCAAGCTGAGGAACGCAAACAGTGAATAACAAGGAAAACAGAGACCGTGTTTGGTTGCCCAAACCATTACTGGCCCTTTACCCTATACTTTCTTGAGATTTGCTTTTCCTCCTACACCGCACATGCACTATCAGTGAGAGAGGTATAATCTTGAACTTAGGATACCACAACCTTTGCCGACTTCCACACTGACCAATTTTGAATCAGAATTCAGATCCTACAAGGACACGACCACGAAGGACGAAGTTATTCCTGTGATTTTGCAAAGTCTTTGCTATCATGTCAGAAGCTCCTCGACGACGTAAAGCAAAGGTAACCGTCGATGACGATGGCGGCCAACCTACAACTTCGTCAGTCTTCTTATTGACCTGAATATTATGATTTGGCTAGATTTCTAATGATACGATAATTTAGCATCTACGAGGGAAGCCAGTGTACATTCAAGTTCAAGGATGGCAAAACCTTTCGAGTGCCAAGGGGTGTAATCAACAGGTATCCCGCCTTCGCAAAACACTGTCGTAAGAATGAAGTCGATCTACCCGATCTTGGAGAGCGAGAAGGTCACACAATCGTTCATTTCTTGCTCACCGGAACGTACGATTGTCTGAAGATACCTGAAGAAGACGAAGACGAGAAGACAAAAGAAGCTCTGTCATCTTCCATCATGGTGTATTTCTTTGCCACAAGCCGACGACTCGAACCTCTTGCCCAGCTCATGATGTCGAAAATAGCCGAAATGAGCGACCGCTTCAGCTTTCCGGACCTTGTCAGGCTACTGGACAAAGACGATATCTGGTTTGATGACGGCGATCACTTGCTGAACGACTACCTAACAAAGAGAGCGGCTATGGAGGGCGAGACAATTACCGAACTAGACATTACCCACCTCCGTGATGATATCGGGAGCGAACGCACCCTTACCGACATTCTTCTCGAGACGATTGTCAGCATGAAACTTGAGCTTCAGAAAGTCAAGAAAGGGCCATCTCGATATCAGGGGTAATTAGTACTGGAAATGAGCATTATTTGATGTGGAAAAAGAGCTATTTCTAGGGGATACCACGAAACAGGATGCTCAGAGCTTGTCACTATTTGGAAGTAAGACTGGTCGCATGGGATGTCAAGGCGGAGCTTTAACAAGCCACTACCCATGAAGACTTGGGTCTGACAGAAACGAGAACTACAAACGAGAGGAAGCCAGTACAATACATCTTATTAAATATTACTGTCAATCTCAGCGTAGGGAACTTGGCGAAACAACGTTTGTTAGGCCACTGACATTGTTAGCATCTCGTTGCCTGCAGCTGTTACAGCACTGCCAGACAAAGAAATGACGATAATGAATCATAGGGCAGATTCCCCACCCCGTTTGTTCCTCGGGGAAGCTGTTTCGCTTTTGCACCCTAAAATCCTCGCAGATTTCTTTCTCCTCCTACAACACCTCAGCGCGCACCGCGAGAAGCCTTCTCAGGTCAGCATGAAACCTTCACACATTCGCACCGCGCTCTTTGCTAACAACTTCAGCCAGAGGATCAAGGCAAAGGAGAAGAGATGGCGGAAACAAAGCCACATGATACTACCATGTTCATCGGACAGGCTCTTCAATCACTCGCCTCGATGAAGGAGAGGACCGCGGCTGTGAGCGATGACCCCTTGCCTACTGAATCGTGAGTAGTCTGGTTATCAGCTCTGGCTTTTGTACAGCTTGCTGACCAAGAACCCATACAGGCCATACAGCAGCAAGCCCATCAAGCTCAAATTTAGCTGCAACTTTGTCATTACTGTGCCACGAGGCATCATCAAGAAATACCCCAAGCTCGAGACAGCTTGCAAAGGCGATACACTTAGTTTCACGAGTCTGGCACAGCCTCAGGCGCACAGTCTTGTACACTTTCTTTACACTGGCGCCTGGCAGCGACTGGAGCCAGCGGGCAGGGATACAGACGCAAAGCTCATGAATGCGATAGATGACTGTTTGATGGTGTACTTTGTTGCCGAAAAGTACAACCTCGACGCCCTTACCCAGCTAGCCATCTCTGACTTCATCCAGCTGGCCGAGCCGCTTAACATTGTCGAGATGTTCCTTATACTGGAGGCAAACCAATACACACTGGACGAAATCCCTCACTTATTTGCCAACTACCTCGCTGAGAAAGCAGCCATGGATGACGGAAAGGTCACTCAATTAGACCTGGATGAGATTTGCGAAGCCAACAACAAGAAAAGAAGCATTGCCGCTATCTTCCTCGAAACCATCGTGAGTATGAGACTGGACCTTCAAAAGTACCAGAAGATGCATGGACCACTGCCTTAGAGGCAAGCAACGCGATATTCGGTCACGGAACGAGGGGCACGGTTGTCGAGCAGCGTCCAAAATCAGTCTACTTCGGAAAAAGGGAGTGAGCCTGGAAGGGCTGGGATCTAAAGAGTCGTCACGGACTGAAGATGGGCACCAGCAGAGAAGCCTGAGCGACCTGCTTGATGATTTACAGAAGGGACATCGGTGATAAACCAGGACCTAGATTGGTATATGCTATTGCCGTAGTCATGTATCTCGGGTCAAAGAATCAGAAGTTCTCTCACTAGTACACCATATCTTTACGTAATCTCGCGAAGTGATTGTGGTTTGTACGTGCCTCTCCTTGACTGCACCTCAGCCATCGACACCAGCCACTCAACAGCACAGCATCTTTAACGAATGCTCTCTAACCACAAGTAGTCAATCGATGAGTCTGCAACAGCCGCTGTTGATTATCTAGGCACCATGATTTACAGCCTTGAACCTCTTGGCTTTTGCAAAACTATGAATGAACTTACCCTGACTCCTTCTAACTTCTTCAAAGCCTTATCTTTCAGTCTCTAACAGAATATACGCCTGGTTTGACTCAACTATGTAACATGCTCGGAGCCTCGACAAAGCCTTAGGCTTTAGCTTCAACCACTGCAAAGAACACTTTTTCTTGACTCTTTAAGCATAAGTAGTAACCTTGCCCCACAAGGCTGCCTGAAATTAAGCTTTCAAGTTGCATAACAAGAAGCTTCATTCCTCTCCATGACTTTACATGTGCAATGTAAAAGTCTACTTGTGACTCAGACAATAAAGCTTTTCCGGTAAGCAAAGTTTGTGAATCATGGGTTATAAAACACCCCGGCAACAGCCCCTCTCGCCGCTAGAATTTTCCTCTTTTGCCTCCTCCATCTCATCACTCCTCTACGAAAAGTCAGCACGAGTTCTGGGGCATACCTCTTTTCACGACAGCACAATATCGTGTCATTTCTTTTACTTGACAGCTTTCCAAATCCTTGACCATTAGTTGTTACACCATGTCCACATTCAAGCGTTTCTCTGATCTCCCAAGAGAACTCAGAGATCAGATTTGGAGCTTCGCTATTCGGGTGGATCGTCCAGGAGTAAATATCTTTAGAGGATACGACATTCGTAAGGATGACTTGATCAAGACCCATGCCATGGCGTCTTGTAATCATTACAGCTGGATCTTCGCTGAGCCTTCGTGGCATCGGTATTTTCCCAACATCGATGAAAATCGCAGTGACATAAACGTCTCGACATATCTGTTGGATGGCGGAATGTGGACTGCTTGCAAAGAATCGCGCTTCGTCATGGAAAACTATTACCGACAGCCGGAATGGCAGCATGACTGGAGGGACACTGCCGAGCGGAAAGAGTACAGACGCCGCATGGGTACCCGAGATTCGCTTAAAATGCCCTCGACAGGCTACTTCGCCGGGTGTCCCCTTCACTGCTTTACCGTTTTCCCGCACCGAGACCTTTTTGTCTTACAGGCCGATGACCTGTGGAGTGTTGACTGGACTGAACTCGGCCATGGAATGCTTTTCTTTTCGAATTTACCGGATTTCGATGGCATTAGACACGTCGCGATAGAGTACAATCCCGAGTGGGGGATACAGATGTCTAAAGACACCACTTATTTCCGCTACATGGATATTGTCGAGACAATCAACAAGGCCGCTTTTGAGGTAGAAAATTGGATCTGGAAGATATGGCTCATTGATCAGAATCTGAGACGAAGAGCAGATGCTCCTGCTTTCGAGGAAAAGTCAGGCAGCTGGTTGGAGACAAACGCATTCTATGCAAGCGACAGAAGGCTTCTAGAGGTTGGTCTTGGTTATAGTACGAATTCTTACGATCACTGGTAGTACATAAGACCAGTGGGCGACAATTCGGACGAGTATTGCGCCTCTTCACGCGATTTTGTTCAGAGTCTAGCCGAGGAGATTCGTGACAACATGTACGATGATTATTCTGGGGTTAGGGAGCCTGCCTGTGGGGTTGGGCTTCTTGGGTGGGATGACCTATGAACCGAGCTCGATCAAATGATTTTGGAAAGGACGAGCAAATAATGTTTGATGAAGAGGTTCGGTAATATTCAATTTCCCACAATATCGTGTCACGAGTTGCATGAAAGATACTTGTATCAAAGGAGTAGATAGGCGAAATACCAAGAATGGCCAGAGTCAACAGAGGTCGCATGATTCGTCTCGCATCGTGTTGAATTAATGGGTGCCATGAACCTGTGTTCATTTGGCTCATGCCTATCCCTTGATCCATAAAAGTTCCTCCGTGATCTTCGACACACCAATCCACTCCATTCGAGATACCAACTTCCAACCTTAGATTGGAACCACCTAATAATTCTTGCTGTAGACCTAGCTACTCGATATCTTAAACATACATCTCCCATCCAACAATCGACAATACTGCCTTCAAAGTGTTTCGTGGTTGTCCAGAGCTGATGCTTTATCACGAGTGACTGTCTTGTTCGTGGGAATAACATCGCAGCGGAAAATAGACACCTGACTGACAACCCATGAAACGTTCTAAGCCCAGTGACATTGACAAATACATCCCCTCCTTCACTAATCCCGCTGCATCTTTCGGTCTGCGAACCAGTCTGTTGGCCTCATAACTGTGTCTAGCCAGAATGGTCGGGTCGACGCCTTACCTGATTAATTCCTCCACGTAGGCTTTCTCTCCGTCGAGTCTGGTTTCGTACGTCTTTTCGACCATCGCTTGGGTAGTTGATTTGCACGTAATTAGCCTACGTCCGGTTGCATAGGAGGGCTTGGGGTGAACTAACCGAGACAAAGCTGTCGTGTATGAGTCTTGCTAGTTAAATTTCTGGCTGTCTGTCTGGTGCTAGAGGTTAGTTGAAGTTCACGGCATGTCACTCAAGGGCGGGATAGCTACATACGTCTCGTTCAAAAGGGGCGATAGCCCCGGCCGCATTTGGCATTGATCTTCTCTACCTGTGTTGTCGAAAGAAAGAATATTGGTTGACCTGTCTCCTCGCTATCTATCACATTACTGCAATACGGTTACTGTTTCGATGGCCAAAAATGCACGTCTTATTCGATTTGCTGAGTGAATTTGTGGTCTAAGAATATCAGGTTTAGGTAAGGATGAAGTAAATTACTACAGGGCCTAGTCTAAATTCATACAAGGCTTCTGCATAATATCAGAAAGTTATCCTAATCTTAGGATAATATTATGGATAGCGTGAGGTAAGACTAGCCAGTGGCACTCCCTTGTAGCCGACCCCTTTAAACGGCCAGCGGCCAGTAGTCTGTACTGCTATATGATATCGTTGGACCGTCTCAAGACTTTTCTGAACCACCTGACGTATGTTAATGAAGTAATTATCAGGGCTTGATCTCTGTATGTCGGGTCGTACCGGTGTTGAAAGTATGCAATGGCTCTGTTACCGAGCGGTGTTCGTCAGGTAGAAGCCTTTTCCTGATATCGTTAAAGATAGGCTGCGGTCATATATCCGGGAAAAGGAAAAAGAGAGTTTATCCAATGATGATCTTTAGAGTTTTGCATCAACTTGGTATCCAATTTCGGGTCTAACTATATCTGGATGCTACCCAAAGCCTTTTCAAAATTGAGACTGTTTTCTGGTAACGAGATGAGAACCCTTTAGTCCAAGTCAACCCTCTTCTCAGGGGCACCGCCGATGATCTTTTTATCCACATGCCCTCCATCGATTTGGGAGTTGGCTTCAGAGTCTTCTGACAGGGCAGCTCGAGCCTTTTCTTCCCTCTTCTTGTCCCACCATAGAAGCACTTGAACAAGAGCAGTCCAAGCAACTAGTCGAGCAGTTAGCAACAAAGTAGCGAGTAAGTGGATTTCAGTGAGCTACTTACTCAGTAAAACATTCAGAACAATGGCCCACGTGTAGCCTTTGGCGGCCCTGGGGAAATCGGTTGTTTTCCAGACAAAGTTGGGGGCCTGAAGTAAATGATTAGTTCCAAAATTCCTGTGTTGCTATTCGCGATGAATACGTACCACAGCCTGCACCACATAAGCGAGGTCGTTGGCCGCGCCAACAAGCAAAGCTCGCTTTTCAGTATCGGCAGAGCAGATCTCGTTGATCCAGCTCAGAATAAGAGGCCCAGCACCGTTCTGAGTATGAGGTCAGCATTCATCATTTCTCGGCCGATCTGGACTGTCCAGGACTTACACCAATGTTGGCAAACCAGTAAACAAGAGTTCGATTTGTAATTCCAGTGTAGAGAGGCATCTTTAGGAGAGCGATATCAAATGCCATCTATCCACTGATCAGCAAGGGACTTCTATGCCATTGAGGTGGTGCGAATGACTCACAGCAATGATTGCACCAGCGTAGATAAAAGGCCATCGAAGACCTTTCAGGGGTCCGTCAGAAAGCCAACCCCAAAGCAGCGCCATGACAATAAAGATAGCAGTAGAAGGTAAAGGTAAGTTGTTGATCTGAGCAACCGAGTACGATTTTCCTGGCACGGGAGCGGGGTCCACGTTGAAGCTCTTGAGCCAATATCCCATAGCTTGTTGAGGGTAGGCGTTGTTCCAGAGGACGTAGATCATGGCTAGAACGCTTTGTTAGCGCGTGTGAAGAATGGGAGAGGAATTGTGTAGCGCTTACGAAGGAGATATGTGTGCCAACTGAGCAGAATAGACTTGACCTTGGCCTTTGTCCACTTTTCCTTTCCAGCTCGACCGATGGCGTTCATTCGTTCCACCGAGATTTCGTGCTCTCTCTGTGAAGTCCACCACGTCTTGACGCCGTCTTGTGGTAGATTAGGGAAGAAGATGTATCCCATAATGGCGAGGGGCAGAGTGATGATGCCGTCGATGATGAAGAGCCAGCGCCCTAGCGTCTCGTTAGTATTGTATACAGGAGGTAAACGACTGGTAAAACTTACATCCTGCATGACCGTGGACACCATTCAAGTTTGTATACGCAGCAGCTTGGAGGAAACCACTGAACATGTTGCCAATGCTACCAGCCAGCCAAAAGATCATGGCACGCTTGCCGATTTCACGAGGGGTGTACCAAGAACCGAGCATGTAGTGAATACCAGGGTAGAAACCAGATCTAAGCCATGTTAGTTCGATTTGTGGCAAGTGCGGATTTGAATTGGGTTGCCTTACTCGAAGAGACCGACGAGGAATCGCAGGGCATAAAGCGCCTTGTACGATTTCACAGCCGAAGTGCAAACAGTAGCGATACCCCAACCAAGTTCGAGAGAGGGTATGACCCATCGGGGGGAAACTCGAGTGAGAAGCAAGTTGGAAGGGATTTGGCCGATGACATAACCGACAGTCCAGATGGAAGTGCCTATTGCGATGTTAGTTGCGAAATGGCAACCAATTGGGTAGATTGCGTACTGGTGACAAGCTCATTACCGTACATGTTGAGCTCCTCCTTCATTCCGCTAAGAAAGGCATTGTTGACGTTTGTTTGATCAATGTTCTTGAGGAAGTAACCAATTGAAGCAAACGTCAAAACGAATGCGTCGACCTTGAAGAGAAGCCATCGCTGCTCCTTGGGCAACTCCCACGTATCCCAGACAAGACTCTTCCATGACTTTTCACGCTTCTCAGTATCTTCGCTGTAGGAGGCAGAAGCATCTGTATCTCGATCGTAGGGATGATTGCCGACCGTAACAGCGGTCGTCTGCTTAGGTTCAGCCATTGATGCAGCAGCAAATGTGTATTTTTGCTTGGCAGGGACCGTTTGCTTGGCGCGTCTTGGGAATAAGTAAAAAGAACAAAGAACCTGCAGCAAAACAAGCCGAATCTTGGCGGGATCTGCGCGAATGTTTTATATGGCTGTTTGTGTTTGGCAGGCCATGCAGTCATTGTTCCTAGCGATCGCGTCAACGAGATACGGGTCCAACGCTTCAGTTAAGCTCGGCTGGATTTAGTGGTTCTATGGGCCGTTTCAACCGGAAGATAGTAGACACTATTCGCTGAAGATAATTTTTGGACTGGGGTAGTTGGCCGACGTCGGGAGATAGAGTATGGACTATCTTGCGTGATTCTGGGGAGGATGACACCTTTGGGTTAGAGGATTCTGAATATGGTAATAATTGGACTGGATCCCTTATCTTTCCCTGGACGCAAAACAAGCTCGGACCTGTAGTGGGATACGTGCAGAAAAAGATGCCTCATTTTTTTCATCTTCCCTGGATTGTTATGGAGCGGTCCCGGGGACGCCTTGGAGTGTCATGTTAGTCGTCGTGGAGCACCCAACCAACTTGGTCGGGGACTATCCGACCTAGGATCCGCGGAACATCCCGCTAGGACACTATCGAATCATTGTAGTTGTAATTAAAACATGGATCTTGTTCTTTCAAGCATAATCCATCTCGACAACCGTTCTTGAAAACCACATGCCAACTGTCGAGACTGCATTAGTGGGGGATAGCCTGACAGAGCCTCATCAGCGAACACTCTACCGTTGATTGTGGAAATATGACGCCAACCGGGTGGTTCCCGACAACATAGTCTAGATTCATTGCCACAGTCTATATCCGAGATCAAGTCAATAGTTTGCCATCGAAACAGGTCAGTGGCGTTCAAGGTGGCAGCACCACCTATCTTGCGTTGTAGCCGTGGGGGTTTTCAGAGAGGCGAAGGCTGAAGTGGGAGAGATTTCGAGATGTGGGATGAAGCTCGGGAATCTGAAAGCTTTGAGATCGTAGTCGAAATTTCGAACACAGCAGCGTAGGCAACTCTACACCTCTGCACCTCGACTCACCAACCGGCGGGCTTTTGACAATGAATCACTGTTGAACTGCGATTCTGGGGGTATTTATTCGAAATTCTTCATCGCTTTCTCTCTTCACTCTTCAACCTTTCATCCCTTCTGCATCAACAAAGTGCTTCTTCCAAGAAGCTTCAAAGGTCTAGATCACTTTGCATGTTCTCTTCTCCAGAAGCATACTAATGCAATAAGAGCAGAAGCGGAGCCTTTACCGAACTGGGTATATCATCAACAAGGGATCGAGCACGCAAGCGCCAAAGCTTATGCGCACATCGGTGTGGGACCCGGAACCATTACCCGCACCATGGCCAACAGAAACAACCATTCGTGAGTTATCGTCGTTGCCAATGCACGATTGGGCAATCGATGGTTAACTATTTCTTCAGGTCATCCTACCAAGAGCCGTTCAAAATCAGATGCACCACAGGCTTTGTTTCTATTCCTGCAGAGACTATCAACAAATACCCGAAATTCGCCAACCATTTCGAAAACAAGGCACTGAGTCTAAGCTATGGGACCATCGACTGCCCATGCATCATCCAGGTTATCCTCCTCTTCCTTTTCACTGGTGAATACCAGGACATCTCACCCGAGACATGCGACTGCGACGGAAGCGGCGATTTAAGGCAAGTTTGTCCGGCTTTTGGTCGGGCGCTGAAAGTCTATGCATTCTCAATCGAGTACGAACTCAAGGACCTCGCTCCCCTGGCCATGGAAACAATGCACGACCTAGATAAACATGACAGCTTGGACTTCACACATATCCTCGAAAAGTTGGATGAGATTGAATGGCCTTGCAATGACCTTGGGACGCAGACGGAGCTGGTCAAGTTCATCGCGAATCGAGCTACAGAAATCAAAGACGACGACAAGGACGAAGATCTGAAGACGCATCTACAAAATTTTGGGCGAAGTGATTCCCCCGGCGACATCTTCATTGTTGCGCTTCTGAAACAGAGGGTTCGGATCCATGAACTACTCGGCCACTAGGTCCGGCAATCCAGCTGAGTATGATCAAAAATCTCGGAAAGGATGCATCAGAGAGAAACTGGAATGGCAAGAAGCCTGTGGATATTTAAGGAAGCAGAGCCGTGAAACTCTGCTTTATGAGGGATAGTAACAAACAAGACGAGCAATCAATCAATCAATCAATCAACAACAGACTTGACTTTACATAAACAGTCCACGTGATCGGAGCGGATACGTACCGTCGGGCGGATAAGTACCTGAGCCAATGAGCTACCCGAACTTTGTGCCCTCAACTCCCCTCCTACTTTTGTCGGTGACGCCTAGACTGCCAGTCATTACTTTCTTCTGCAATTGTTTACTTTGAAAACGCCTTCTTTGTTATAAACTTCAAGTTTGGTCACATTCATCATGTCCCTCACTCACACCGTTCTCTTCCAATTCAAAGCGGATGTCGATCCGAATGACGTCAAAGAGGTGCGTTGTCAAAGGTGGAGATGAGCTTTCAGTATTGACAAACCGACTTTGTCCAGACCTGCAACGGCTTTCTCAAACTCAAAGACCAGTGCATCCATCCTACCAGTAACAACCCATACATCGTGTCAGTCAAGGGTGGCAAGGATAATTCGCCCGAGGGCATGCAGGTAAGTCTGCACGTAAGAAATACCCTAGTCCAACCCGAGCTAACCGTTGCAGAATGGAATAACGCACGGCTTTGTTCTCACGTTCAACTCGGCAGAGGACCGGGACTACTATGTCAAGTCAGATTCAGCGCATCATGCTTTCGTTGCCAAGGTGGGTGGTTTCCTGGAGAAGGTCATTGTGGTCGACTTTGCGGACGGTGTTTATTGAAGTGTCGCAAGTTCATAGAGTTGTAACTCGTGACTGTATGGCCAGATATGAGTCCAGCCGCTCTTTGATTACTCGATCTAGCTTTGAAAGACCTGGACGTGTGGGCATTGGGTTATAATGCCGCCGAGATGGAAAAGAAAAACTGTGTTCTTTATTATTGTGGAAGCCGGCGTCTCTTAAAGGGATGTTGTAGAGCAGGAATCACGTAGAAAGACCTGGACTTTCTAGTTTAACAGCCATCGAACACAAGAATAGACCATGTTAATCTTAATCATCTTCATTATTAGTTCAGCTCCGCTACTCCCAAAACCAGGATTAAACCAATTAACTGCCGAACAAATAAATCCAAATCAAAAACCCACGTCGCCCATAAGATCATCTGGGATTACTGTGCTAAGTATATGGCAGACTCTTTCCACTTCGAAAACCACAAGCTAGCCAGCTTCGCCAATGTGTGACAAATTGATAACAAAGGAGAGACAAACAACATAATGAATATCAAACAAGGAAAACCCAGCTGGCCAAGCCTGGCAAAGTACGCCTGACACTCAACACTCTTTCACTATGCTCCGATAATCTAACATCGCCAAGACGACGCATCGTTGGTCAACGCTCGTAATAGGAATCATATTGTTGGCTCGAGCCTCCTGGTGGAGGAAAATAGGACCGGCTAGCTTGAGTGTTGTAAGCCTGGCTCGGTGCTACCGGGCGGGCCTCGAAGGCTCGACTCGGTTCTGTGCTCTGCCGTCCATAGAGCCGTTCATATCCCCCAGACCGAGGGAGAGGGGCAGGGCTACGATACAACATACTAGAACTTGGGTGATCGGGGGCTGGTGAGCTAGCAGATGGAGCATTGCGTTGCCTTCGTCGGGAACGGAAGTGGGTTGTCTCTTGAGAGACTCTCTGCAGCTGCCTTCTTTGGATACCTTCTCCTTGGGCGGAAACACGGATGGGGAATGAGAAATCTGGCAAAGCAAGAAGGGTTAGCAATGAATTGGGGTTGGGAATAAGGTCAAGGTCATCGCACCATGATTCAACATCTCTGCAATGTACTGCATCGAGACACGATGCCCAATAGCATCGGGACGACTTGTGCCAAAAAGATACGGCGTGCCTGCTTGCCGAACACCAAGGGGATCGTTGTCGGATGAATAGAACTCGATGACCCCTCCAAGCAGCAGGTTTTCCCAGTATCTTCCAGCTTCCCCAGACAGCCGGTTCCCCCAGTTCTCCAGGGTGATTTTGGGAGGAGTATATAGTTGAGTAGAGCCTGTCACAAACCCAGTCAACAAGTGAACGATCTCATGAGCAACGCTAACGCCCGCCTGGAACTTGAACAGGTTGTAACTAGAACCCGCGATGTCCGTGTTCTGGCGTGCGTATAGCATATTATCAATGAGTACGCTGTGCAGATACATGTTGCCTGCGGGACCAGCATTATAAGCCCCCATACCACCCTCCCATGCAAGCCTCTCTGCCTGCGCCTCACCTGGGAGTCCCTCTTTGAGAAAGACAGTGGGAAAGTCAGCTCTCATGCTTTTCAGGAATTTGTTGATCCAATAAGGCATGTCATCAAAAGAACCCTGATATACATCAGAACGCCTCTTAGCGCGATTTTCCTTGAGAACAGCGACGGCAACATCGGCCAGACTCTTCCTTCCTTCCTTCGTCTCAAGGATAGAGAGGGCAAAATGTACGAATGCCTCTATGATCTTGAACCGTGTTGAAGTTGGGGCTAGAGTTGTGGTCGCATCACCAACAAAGATTTGAAGGTCTCCCACTCCTGACATGATGGCAAGAGATCGTAGAGCAACAAGTTGAAGCTCAACCAGTTGGTATCTATCGTCATTATAGTCAGTAATAGGACAATGTATGAAGGAGCGATTTACTTAGAAGCGTACCAGATAATATTTGACAAAGATATTTTCTGTCAGAAAAAATGAATGTATGAACCTATGGATAATGCTGTAGTTGGTTTCAACCAATCCTACTGTGAATTTGTGTAAGATGCTTCTCATCTTATACTGCTGCCTCGAGTAAGTCATTCTCCCAACTAACATCAAATCTGAATCGAATTTAGAAACTACCCCAAGCGTTTAGGGAGGAGGCCTGGTCCAGCAAGGCCTAGCCATCCCTTGGCCAGATAAAATGGCATGATGCCAGCGGCTGCGACCAACAACAATGGAGCCGATTGCCCGGCCGTCAAATAATCTTCAATTGCGACATTGAGCCAGCCACCAACATTCACTATATAAGTCTGCTAACCGCCCAAGATCTGCTTGTTGGTTGTAGAGTGTTTCAGCATCAGGACGTGTAGTGTGCATGGCTGTGTGCGGGGTTTATGGCGTGGGCATGGGTGTTACGATCAAGTGTCGAAGTTGAGACTTTGCGATGTCGCATTGACATATCCCATGAATAATCTTTTGAAGAGCTCAATCCCAGGAGAACAAGAGCAAATGGAATCGCATCTTGACGCGCGTTCGTAGCCAAAGGATACTGCCTTATGATTGGCCATCAACGGCTCTACGGCGCTTACTTGAGTTCAACGGCGCTTAACGCCCCCCACCTTCAGTAACTTCTATTCTTAGTTCTTTCATGTTACTCACCCAAGTCTCCGACGTTCACACCAACTGCCTACATCGTGTTGAACAGCCTTCATCAAACCGTTCAGGCCAAGATCATGTCGCAAGATCTCTTCATAGATCCATCGGCCGAAGGCCCATCTTCCGAATTCAAAGAGGGCGCCAAGTTTAAACAGCTTCCCATTGACGTTCTCGAGACGGCCCATCGCGAGCTTTTCGGCCGCGCGATAACAAGAGTACTTGCGACTGAGATTGCAGAGACTACATATGCACAAATAATCGATGGTCTTCCGTTGAGCGATGTGGCGTATGACAGCGCAGGTGGAGGACCTCCAGATGGACATCCCATTGAGCATGTCCACCAGGACCTTTGTGCAGGCGTCTTGGATAAGACAAGGAAGTTTCGTCAGGAGTTTGACCCTGAGGTCCTGCGCTTCGATTCGAGGGTGAGAACACGCAACAAACATCAGTGTAATTTGCAAAGTAATATTGTACTAACGATTTGATAGCTTCTCTTTGCCTACCAAGCAGCCGCTCCAGGCTCTAGGGCGTTCAGAACTCGTCTTATCGAACTGATTGCGGTTTCAGTTCATCAAATTGCCGTCATTCTCTTTGAAATCAATGATAGTCTGCACAAGGACGATGGCTTGACGCAGTGGCAACCAGCGGAGCCCGATGAATTCTACTTAAGGTTTTGGCCAGACGGACCGCTGCCCACCCTTTTCAACCACCCATGGTTCATAGATTATCAGCAATATCCCAACGGCGCTGCGGATATGGTAGGCTACTGGGCAGAGGCTCGTATCCTGGGTGGTGTAGTCTTGTTTGATCGTCGTAAAGATTCGGACCCAAACGCAGTATACTTCCATTCAGATCGGTTGAGCGTGACTTACAGAATCTACGAGCTTTTGCCTGAGCAGAAGCAGGCGTTGATTGAATTTCTGACGGCCGACTCGACCCCATCCAACGTTCCCATTCCGACCTTGGGTGACGACAGTAACCGCAACCGTGTCGATCCAGAGGAGCCTATAACTACCACTGGCATTTATCGGGATGTCTGGGAGAGGAAGGATAGGATTCCGACGGTGGGTGATGACAGGTTGAGAGATGTGTGGGACAAGTTGAATTTTCCAACACTGGAGGATAAGATTGAAGCAGGCGAGCGTGCAAGAGAAAGAAAGCACAGGTTCGAATATGGCGATGATTATGAAGACTTTTGATTTGGTCTTGAGGACCTGCATTGAAGTGCTTCACACGGAAGAGCTAGGAGGTAGCCAGCTTGAGGATCATGTTTGAATTTTTAATTTACAGGATCTCTGTCAGTGATGATGGAGTTTTCGATCGCCATCTTATCCGACTTCAGTGCTCGTCATCGGCACTTGTACTGCACAGCCAAGTGCGGCTCCCGCATCGTGACCCCTGAAACCTCTGTCTGCAGGTGCCTACTCCCAAATTTCCCTTCCGAACTCCACGTGACGGATTCTTTCCACTCGCTTCTACGTAAGTGACGCTATCGTCTATCTAGGTCCGCACTCCAAAATTGCTGTGGTGATTTCTTTACCCACACAAAACAAAAGCTCCATGCCGGGCTCGAACTACTCAGACTTCGTGTGGTATTCCGTACTTCTACTATCTTGGCTTCTACTAGGAGCAACTTTCGTCAAACCTCTCAACAAGTATTTTGAAATGGCTGAGCTGGAGCAGCAGCAGCTTTGGAAGGTCATCAACCTCGACAAGCGCGAGAACCTTCACCCTGGAGATGTGTCCGGGCATGGAGAGATCTTCGCCTCGGGCTATCAGCTCGTTGAGCTTTTGAAGAACCCAACCTGGCTCAAGTTCAAGATTCCCAGTGCTTATATCCGAGCTTCGAAGCACAAGAGGTAAGTATCTCGCTGGTGATCAAAGAGCCTGGCGCTGATTTGATTTCCCAGTCTCAGCTCTCGCCTGATTTTCCTCCCTCAGGAGATCATTGACCAGGTCGCCAAGAACCTGTCTGATGACGGGGATCGCGATGCCATCGTGTGTCTTGCTCTGACCTGTACCTACTTCTTCCGTCTTCTCGCGAACAAGATGCAGAAGGTTATCCATGAGGATGTTGGGCAGTGGCGCAAGAACAGACTCATGTTCATCGCTCCGGATGCTCCTGGCTTTCCTCAGAACGTTGGAACTACCGATGAGGAAGCCGAATGGAATCAGCTTGAAGGAGCCTCGCTTTACAAAATGGTTACTGAACCTGCTCACACTTCTCTCTCAAAGGAAGGCCCGCTCCAGCGTCGCATGACCTACCGAGCTCCTGAGCTCTTCCAAGTTGACGGACGTCAGATCGCCCGTGCTCGGGACATCATGAAGAAATGCAACGATATCGACAGTCTCGAACGTTTCGGACGTCTGCTCAAGCACCTCATGAAGATTCCCAAGAGTCTCAAGTGGCGTCAGTGCCAAGCTGTTCTTCGCAACCTCGACACCAAAGAGTACATCCGCGGTCACCCCCTCGCCGTGAATCAGCATCCTCGCAACCTCGGAGAAGCTCTCATCTGCTTCCTTATGTGGTCTGGTGATACAGCCTTGAACCCTAGCGTGCCTGATGCCGGTAGGTGGGTTGGTCACCGATTCGACATCTCGATGGCTGTGACTGTTGAGGGAGAGGAGTGGACCGATGTAACTCAGGAAGCCCTCAACCGCCTTTCCCTTTCTTGCAACGAACGCATCTACTGGTTCCTTACTCGGCGCGACCGAATCTTTCCGAGTGAGATGGCGGCTCTGGCCGTGCAGATGGGTATGCTTGAGCAGTAAAGGGAATATGGCAAAGGAGATCGTGTCATACAGAAAGTACTGAGATTACGAAGAGGGCATTATGATTGCGTTTGCTATTCGGAAAGGTCAGTTCAGTCCCGGTTAGGACAATTTCTTGTACGAGATTATATCACAGATCAGGAGATCTATACACAACTTTTTCAGTTAAAGAATTGCGAGTGGGGTGAATGTGTTTCCAGGTTATTGATACCGCAAGAGATCGGCTTGTTGCATGAACTACGTTTACAAATCACTCGAGCTGTGTAGCTGGAAACTATGAATTCTGGGAACTGTGTGAACGCAAGTTATTCTGCTCGACGAATGTTAGAAAGATGTTCTTTGAAAAAGGTCAAGTCGATCCCAAGATCTTGTTCGGGGCCCCGAGCACATTGTATAGCAACAAGTCACACGAAATATCACAAGTGAGCTATGAAGTTCATGAATCCATTGATTTACTGTCTTGCTGTTGTCTGAACCTTTTCCTGTAACCTTCCCAGACAGTCTACTATATCCACAAGACAAACGATGATGACCCCCTTGACGACACTCTGTCTCCTGCTCCATTACAACTCAGTAAAGCTGGTGCGAGTGTAAGTGGGAGACAATCTCGCAGCATCGCCCCAAAAGCTGACCATTTCCCGAATATGGTGACTGATGGGAACAACCTTCTGAGGAGGAATGAAATGAGCCTTGGGAAACTGATCAGGCTGGATGCCTGTCCTGGCGAACTCCATGACCTGCTTGCGACCAGCGTAGACGCAGAGCCTCCAGTTGTATCTGCAAACACGATCCAGCTCCTTAAGATCGTACCAGTCAATAGCTCTTCTGGTAGCCTTTTCTTTGTTCAGCCAGAAATCTATGGCGACATCCTCAGACTTTGCGTCACCGCCCTTGAGATCCTTCCACTGAGAAGTGACGGTCATGTCATCGTGGTTGATGCTGACCATGAGGCGAGCAGGAGCGCCCTTTCGACGCTCAGGAAGGAGCACAGACTGGCCAGGGTTGGGTGCAAGATCGTGCTTGAAGACACCGGCTTGGACACTGCGGTCGTGGAAGGTTTGGTTTCGCATGAAAGGCATGGGACCAGGGTGTTTGTCGGAGTTCCAGCCTTCCCTGAAGATGTGGGAGACATACATCTCCAGACACGAGAAGCTGATGAAAAACCTGGGATCACGGTTCTCCGGGTTGGAGTAATGAAAGTTCAAAAGGTGCTTGTAGAGAACCTCGATCTCGGAAGCAGAGAGTTGAAAGGGAGTGTGGATCTTGATGTTCTCCATGCGGAACTTGGGATGCACCGGGCTCTTGTAAATCTCGTGGATCATCAGAGGACGGCGGCGGTCGGGAGTACTAAGAAAGTTGAGGAGAATCACTCTGGGACCGACTTACCAAGAGTCAGTGATTCAAAGTTTGTGATGATAGATGAGAAACTTACCAAGAAGAGCCTCCGACTCCATGATGAAGGACTCTGAGGAAGAAGCGAAACGTTGATAGTTGCTAGGATACGAGACCAGGAGCAGTGTCGATCTGCTCCTGAAGTTGATGGTGAAGAAAGAAATTCTGAGGGACAGAATCGGAGTTGAAATATGCGGCACGAGGACGAACGGGTTCCCAGTTTTCGGACGCCTATTGTTGCCCCGGCAAATTCGTTTACCTATTTTGATATCTGGCACTGCTGCAGTAGCCAGCAATAGTTCGGCAGTGTTCGTATGCAGTCCTTTGTGCCGGAAATATGTAAACACTCCACAATAATGCAGTACATGAACAAGCATTTTAGACGGGACTCGGCGTTTGCTCACCACGCAGGCTACTTTTACATGAATTAACTACATTCAAGGAACAGGCAGTCCTGTGAGTATCATGATACACAGGAAATGATAGCTAGTCCATTATTCTGGATTTTTGTCGAGTGCTGGGCCCTCGTCCTTCAGTCTTAGCTCCGTCGATCTACGTCAGGGGCTATCAGCCAATCAGAGCTCGCTGTTCTACACTTGTCCCCAGGGTAGGTGGCATAAATTAAACCATCAAACAATGTTCTTCTATCAGTCATTTCCTATGAAATTCACTAAAATTCACAGAATGTACAGCTGATCTTACTTCTCAACTAGATTCCTTCATTTATGTTTTGTAGAAAAGAAGTTATGGCAAGAGTGTTGCGATGGTCACACATCCTTCAATGGGTACGTATCGACCAGAATCTTTGGGTAGCTTGAACGACAGATAAAACAAACAGCCAGTGGGACGTGATGAACACCCTTGCTAATCCACCATTCTCAATGGGGCAGTCAACTGGACTGGGTTTGTATTCCTTCTTTGGAAGAGCTTGAAGGTAGCAAAGAAATCGCAAATATTTCATCTTTCACCTGAGAGTAACTGGCTACTATGATACAAGGTAATAACAAGTCGGGTTTGAGCAGAGTTCACCCTTCCCTTAAAGTCGTGTTAAACAATCATGGCCGGGCATGTGCTCCCTTCATCTAACTTTACATCATGGAATGCCATCCATCCGTTACCGTCTTCTATCTCATTGAACGACCGTCTATTAAACCCAATGTGGTATCCCTACACGCCTCAAGAGTCTGCCCAAACAACTTAAATCGAATACAAATATCAACTACCACCCCGAGCCCTTTTAGTGAATGCCCATCATCTGCATGTCGACCCTATCATTCTGCTCCCTAGTCGCCTTAGCAATTGCGCTCCTTCCAAGTCGAACCAACTCAACAACAAAGTCATTGACCAGCTTCATATAAGAAATCTCGTGCGGTGTCAAACGGCGCACTGGAAGGCTGTTGACGAGATCGCCAGCTGACTTGAGAATTTCGAGATCTTGTTCTGCTCGGTCGTGGAGGGGATGCATTAGGATGTTGATGAAAAGGGTAATCATGGCGGCCGTGGGGTAAAATACAACAACCCTGAGCAGATGGTTAGCCATACTCTATAGTATATCAAAGCTACTTTGGACGGTAGTCTGCTCACCAGAATGCTTCGCCTGCAAGCCCACTTATCGCTGCTCGCAAATACACCAACGTCGAGCGACTAGCCTCTAACGCCAGAGCAATGCTCGACTCGACGCCAGGAATCCATTCGCTCCTGTCAGGCGAGTTTTCAGACTCTGGCTCCATGCATCGTCCGCTGGCCCGGTGGATTGTAGTCATCAGGTGGTGGTATTCCAGATGCATAAAAATATGTCGCATGCTGCGCGGTAGCTGCATGCCGGCAAGAGTCACCTGAGACTCATTGGATATCGAAAGTACAGGTCGGAAGTCAGGGGGAATGGACTGTCTCCAAGCTTCAAGTTCTTCATCAAGTTCCCTGATATCACGGAGAAGTTGAGCGTGAGTCTTCTTGGCAGCCTGGGCTGAGTAGAGCAGACGGCTAGTTCGTTCTTTGACATGGCTCAGACGAGGGTCTCCTGGAAAGTGAGGCGTAAGACCCTCATCGCCGGAGGCTAGAGGAGAGAGGTTATCGTTTAGACCGGGAAGGTATTGATAACAGTCCATGTAATCGTCCGGAGGGGTAAGATCGCAATAGTCGTCGGACATGAAAGGGGGCTGACCGGATCGTAACGAAATATCCTTGTCGAACATGTAACATAACCAAAACAGCATTCGCAGCTGAAGGCGTTCGCGTTCCTTGCGGGTAATTGGTGATTTTCGGGCTTTGAGGGGTACGTTGGTATGACCACCAAGTGTGAAAACCATGCGGCAAGCGATGGCGTGGAACATGCTAGCAGATCTCATACGCCCTGTGAATATCTCGTGCATATTCTAGCAGAGGCCTTAGTATTCCCAATGATTAATGTGTAGGTTAAGACTCACTAGCATAAAGGCCACTTGGAGATTGGTGATGTTAGTAGTCTCAAGAACGTCTGTGAGCAGATAGCGTGCCTTTGAGGCACATACATCGGTATCTATATAGGAGGTATGCGGTTCGGTAACATGGAATAGAGGTATGATGGATGCAAAAGCCAAGATGCATACCCTGGCGCTGAGATGGTCGGGAGAAGGGGATTCGCCAGTATATGGTTGATACGCCAGCTCTATAGTATCTGGAAACAGGATTCGATCAACGATGGGGAAGACTAATCGAAAAGAAGAGTTGACGAAGGTATCAAATATTGCTTCTACAGCCTTCCTGTTAGGCAGGTCGTATAGGTCGGTCGGTTCATCGTAGTAGTGGGATGCAGCTGATAGACCAGGGGTTGGGAAACACTGGGTACTTGGCTCGAAAAGGATCTCCTCATCAGTCTTTGCCATGATCCATTTTCTCCCTTCTTCTGAAAGCGTAGGCATGCCATTGTGCTGACTGAGATGTCCAAAGTGACAGCCGCCGTAGTGGATTTGACCGTATGTGAAGGCATTGGTGAAGCTACTGGCGGGGGAAGGGACTTGAGACGTAAGTGGTGAATCGTGGGAGTGTAGCGGTGACCCAAACGTGCTGTTTGCTTCTCTCAGGAAGTAAGCAGAAGGTCTGCTGGATTCTTGGGTAGGTTCCCTGGCAGGTTCCCTGAAAGAAATGTCTGAGCTCCTGCGGGGGTCGGTGGCTATTGAACTGGGAGTTACTGGTTTGGACGTGCTACTTTCTGCATCGGTTGGACGTGAAAGCGACTGGGAGAGCAATGCATCTTCAATACGCTTCAGCCGTTCTGAGAGACTGTGCTCCGATGTCTGCTTGGGTCTGAAGTTGGGTTAGTGTATACTGACCCCTGACTAGAGAAGCAACACGACGCCACTGACCTCGACTTTGCTGGCCGTTTACGTCCCCTAACCCGGTTGAATGTACATTCCAGACCATGGTGCTCACACCAGTTACAGGGTTCCTTGGAGCTGGTAGAATCGCATTGGATCTACAGAGGTACGCCGAGATGTTAGCCAACAAGAAGGTCATGTGGTACACCCTTCTGGTATCTGAAGATCAGGGCTGCCAAGAGATGAAACTGATCGATAAGGGGTAGATGAGGGTCCGGGAGGATGGATGACGGGAGAAAGAGATGGGGCAAGCTGAGGGTCAGAGTGTACGTACCTTTCTCTTGTGACAGGCATCACAGGCCCGTTTTTGGACCATGGCGGCTGAATCAGAGATAAGATGCAAGCATGACGAGATCGAGAAGGGAGAAAATTGATTAGTCCCGCCGGGCTTGGTTTGCTCACGCGTTTAGGCTGAGTTGATGAGTTCCACAACACGGAAGCAAAAAGAGTAGACGGAACAAAGGGGCGTTGGGGCAAACGACCGAAATCGAACACACTGTATCTTCAATTTCAAAGCCAAGATAATAAAGGACCAGACGCAGCTAACGTGTCAAGTTCCAGGCAATTGCGTCAAGGGATCTATGACAAAAAACTTGTGAGACCGGAGGGTGATGATGTCCGACACTGGGCGGCCCGGAGGCTGTGAGGACCGACCTACGACTTCCGCTTAATAAGCGGCGGTAACCTTATTCTAAAATGAGAAGGCGTCAGCACTAAATATGATTGGTCTGTATGGAACTCTTTTCGCCGCTACCACGTGCATTCCAAGCCTAATGCTCATTCTTGACCACTAAATCCCTTACCTAAGCGGAAGAATCTCAGCTACCGCAACTTCCGGCCCATATTTTAACCCGGCAGATGCCATCCTTCGCTTTATTAACTCCAACGTCGCTGCGCTTCTTAAGATGGTCCGTACAGCCGAAGTCCAAGTGCAAATCGGAAACACGGTAATAAAACGACCGATCTAGATAAGGAAAGATTGATTCCTCATCTATTCATCCGTTATGCGTCATATTACTTCAGCCCGTATCTGTCGCTGTTTTAAATATGCCGCTCCGTCTTTTAACTTTTTGCGAGTGCGAGCCCCACGTTTTTGACAGAACGGCCCGTTTTTTACACGAATTTGGTCGGTCTTTCGCACTTCACCAATTCTCCGCCATCTTACGGATACGTAGATCCTCTATCCGGCTTGCCCGCCAGCAAAACGCTTGCTTGCGATGTAAGCATAATCGTTAATTCTGCAGGATCGGACTCACGTTCCCACATGTGAATCCAGGCCCGAGGCTGATTTAGCCCTATGAACCCGGTAGATTACGTAGAAGGCTTAGAGTCAGCACTCTCATTCTGTCAAATTGTGCCACTGAGACACGCAATATCGTCAATGCGATAAATGACTAAGCGGTACTAACGCTTCGGCTTTAGAACATTCGTATCAGGGTCCCAACGATCCAAACGCTCCATCAGATCCAAGTGGATCGTAGAACCCGCTTGACTAAGATGCTTGTCGTCCAAAACAGTCAGATCCAGTTATTTCATTGGCTGCCTGGCATTTTCCAAAGTTGCCGTCGGACACCGAACAAGCCCGCCATGTTTTCAACACCGGAGCAACCTGATAAGCGTGCTCCTTTTATAATACATGCCTGCAGCCTCTTCACATTTTTCGATTTGACAATTTAATATCAATCTTAATTTCTTTCATCTTCAAACACTTGCCATATACCAAGAGGCAAAAAACTTGGGTGTGCAATTTTAGCGGTTGCGGCTACTACCTAGCCAGGACGAATTTTAGTCCACCACCCATCAACACCAGCAAAATGGACTCCGACAGCAATGACTCCCAGACGGTCTACGAGCCAACACCGATGAAGGAAACCGGCCACGATGACACTGAATGGTCTATGAAGCCTGAAGTTATTGGGTACAAGGAGAGGGATAAGGCATCTGGCTTCCCTGACAGGGAACTTGGCGTAACATGGCGCAATCTCAGCGTCGATGTCATCGCCGCTGATGCTGCTATTCACGAGAACGTTCTTTCGCAGTACAACATCCCCAAGCTCATCAAAGAGTCTCGACAAAAGTCACCACTAAAGACCATCCTCGACAACAGCCATGGCTGCGTCAAGCCTGGTGAGATGCTCCTTGTTCTGGGTCGTCCTGGCTCTGGTTGCACTACGCTTCTCAACATGATCGCCAACAAGCGACGAGGATACGCTAGTGTCCAGGGCGATGTGCACTACGGCTCAATGAACGCCGAAGAGGCCAAGAACTACAGAGGTCAAATCGTCATGAACAGCGAAGAAGAGGTCTTCTATCCCGCCTTGACAGTCGGACAGACTATGGACTTTGCAACCCGTCTCAAAATCCCTTTTCACTTGCCCAACGGTGTTGCGTCGCCTGAGGAAATGAGGGTCCAGACAAGAGACTTTTTGCTCAAGTCCATGGGTATTGAGCATACCATTGACACCAAGGTTGGCAATGCGTACGTCCGCGGTGTTTCTGGTGGTGAGCGAAAGCGAGTCTCGATCATTGAGACTTTGGCCACTCATGGCTCAGTCTTTTGCTGGGATAACTCTACTCGTGGTCTGGATGCCAGCACGTAAGTACTCTGGCAACACTTTTTGTTACACAGTTTCTAACTTTATTTAGTGCTCTAGAGTACACCAAGGCTATCCGCGCGATGACCGATGTCATGGGCATGGCCTCCATCGTAACTCTCTACCAAGCTGGTAACGGTATTTACGACCTTTTCGACAAGGTCCTCGTCCTTGATGAAGGAAAGGAAGTCTACTATGGTCCCCTTAAGGAGGCCAGGCCTTTCATGGAGAACCTCGGCTTCATTTGCCAGCACGGAGCCAATGTCGCCGATTACTTGACTGGTGTCACCGTCCCAACAGAGCGACAGATTCACCCCGATCACCAGAACAGATTCCCTCGAACCGCAGACGCTCTTCGAGGAGAGTATGAGAAGTCGCCTATCTACGAACGCATGCGCTCTGAATACGACTACCCAACTACCGAACTCGCCAAAGAGAGGACGAAACTCTTCCAACAGGGTGTTCGACAGGAGAAAGACAAGAAGCTTGGAGACAAGAGCCCTATGACAGTTGGTTTCATCGACCAGACCAAGGCTTGCGTGAAGCGTCAGTACCAGATCGTACTTGGAGACAAGGCCACCTTCTTCATCAAGCAGATTTCGATGGTCGTGCAGGCTTTGATTGCTGGTTCTCTGTTCTACAACGCTTCCAGCGAGTCAGATGGTCTGTTCATCAAGGCTGGTGCCGTTTTCGTTGCTCTTCTCTCCAACTGTCTGGTTTCTATGTCTGAAGTCACAGACTCCTTCACTGGTCGTCCCGTTCTTCTCAAGCACAAGGCTTTCGCCATGTATCATCCTGCCGCTTTCTGTATCGCGCAGATCACAGCTGATATCCCGGTTATTATCGCACAAGTCACATCGTTCTCGATCGTCGAGTACTTCATGGCTGGTCTTACCATGAGCGCCGGACATTTCTTTACGTTTTGGGTCATCTTGATTGCTATTACCATGGTAAGTCGCCTCATCATCAAATATGGAAGACTAGATACTAACGTGCTACTGCAGTGTATGACTGCCATGTTCCGAGCTGTCGGTGCTGCGTTTAGTAATTTTGACGCCGCCTCAAAGGTATCTGGTTTCCTGATTGCAGCAACCATCATCTACTCGGGCTATCTCATCCAGAAGCCCCTGATGCATGATTGGTTTGTCTGGATGTTCTGGATCGACCCTCTCGCCTATGCTTTCGACGCTCTTCTCTCGAACGAGTTCCACGGCAAGATCATTCAGTGCGTTGGTAACAACCTCGTTCCCAGTGGCCCGGGTTTCACAAACGGTGATCACCAAGCTTGTGCTGGTATTGGCGGAGCCAAGGTTGGCCAGAGCTTCGTGACTGGCGACGACTACCTTGCCTCCCTTTCTTACGGACATGATCACCTGTGGAGAAACTTTGGCATCATCTGGGCTTGGTGGGTTCTCTTCGTTGCTATCACGGTCTTCTTCACCACCAAGTGGCACGCTTCCTCTGAGGATGGTCCCAGTCTGGTTATCCCCCGAGAGAACGCTCATATCACCGCCGCTCTTCGTCAATCTGATGAGGAGGGGCAGGCTACCGGCGAGAAGAAGATGACTGGTAGCCGTGATGGTGGTGTCGTCTCTGGCGATGAATCCGACAGCAGCGGAGTTGGCGAAGGCTTGATCCGCAACACCTCGGTCTTTACATGGAAGAACCTCACCTACACCGTCAAGACACCCTCTGGCGACCGCACTCTTCTGGATAACGTTCAAGGTTGGGTCAAACCAGGCATGTTGGGAGCTCTCATGGGTTCCTCCGGTGCTGGAAAGACCACTCTCCTCGATGTTCTGGCCCAGCGCAAGACTGAAGGTACTATCCACGGCCAAATCATGGTCGACGGTCGCCCCTTGCCTGTTTCTTTCCAACGATCCGCCGGTTACTGTGAGCAGCTTGATGTCCACGAGCCCTACGCCACCGTCCGCGAAGCCCTCGAATTCTCAGCCCTTCTCCGACAAAGCCGCGAGACTCCCCGTGAGGAGAAGCTCAAGTACGTCGATACCATCATTGATCTTCTGGAACTTCACGACCTTGCCGATACTCTGATTGGTGAAGTCGGCGCCGGTCTCAGTGTCGAGCAGCGCAAGCGTGTCACGATTGGCGTCGAACTTGTGTCCAAGCCTAGTATCCTTATCTTCCTTGACGAGCCTACTTCTGGTCTTGACGGACAGTCTGCGTACAACACGGTTCGATTCTTGCGCAAGCTGGCTTCTGTTGGTCAAGCTATTCTCGTTACCATCCATCAGCCTTCTGCTCAGCTCTTCTCTCAGTTCGATACCCTTCTTCTCTTGGCTAAGGGCGGCAAGACTGTGTACTTTGGCGACATTGGTGAGCATGGAAAGACCGTTACTGGGTACTTCGGCCGCTACGGTGCTCCTTGCCCTGAGGAGGTCAACCCTGCTGAGCACATGATCGACGTCGTCTCCGGACACTTGTCCCAGGGCAAGGACTGGAACCAGGTCTGGCTGTCTTCCCCTGAGCACGACGCTGTTGAGAAGGAGCTTGATCACATCATCACCGACGCTGCATCCAAGCCTCCTGGTACTACCGACGACGGCCACGAGTTTGCTACTACCCTCTGGGAGCAGACCAAGCTCGTTACCCACCGCATGAACGTCGCCCTGTACCGCAACACTGACTACATCAACAACAAGTTCGCTCTGCACATCTCATCTGCGCTCTTCAACGGCTTCACCTTCTGGCAGATTGGTTCTTCGGTTGCTGAGCTTCAGCTCAAGCTCTTTACCATCTTCAACTTTATCTTCGTCGCACCCGGTGTCATGGCTCAGCTCCAGCCCCTGTTCATCCACCGCCGAGATATCTTCGAGACACGTGAGAAGAAGTCTAAGATGTACTCTTGGGTTGCCTTCACCACCGGTCTGATTGTTTCAGAGGTTCCTTATCTCATCGTCTGCGCTGTTCTCTACTTTGTCTGCTGGTACTACACCGTTGGTTTCCCTGATACCTCTTCCCGCGCTGGAGGTACCTTCTTCGTCATGCTTATGTATGAGTTCATCTACACTGGTATCGGCCAGTTCATCGCTGCCTACGCACCTAACGAGGTGTTCGCATCGCTCGTTAACCCTCTGGTCATCACCATCCTCGTCTCCTTCTGTGGTGTCCTCGTACCGTATGCTGGCATCCAGGCTTTCTGGCGATACTGGCTTTACTACATCAACCCTTTCAACTACCTGATGAGCAGCATGCTTGCCTTTGACGTCTGGGGCGCCGAAGTCAACTGCAAGGACCGTGAATTCGCTCGCTTCAGCCCTCCCAACGGCACGACTTGTGGCGAGTACCTGAAGGACTTCCTCGCCCAGGGTCCCAGCAGCTTGCTCAACCCGGACTCTACGGATGAGTGCATGGTGTGCTCGTACAGCTCTGGCGAGGACTATCTTCGCACACTGAACATCAATGCGTACTCGTATGCGTGGAGGAACGCCGGTATCACGGCTGCGTTCGTCTTCAGCGGGTATGCCCTTGTGTACGCGCTCATGAAGCTTCGGACCAAGGCTACCAAGAGGGCCGACTAAAAAGCAACTTACAACTTGACCAAGGTGGCTTGTGTCAATAATCACCTTTCTTCTCTTTCTTTAGAACGTTATGTATAGACTTCATAGATATCTGGATTAGACTGCGCTTAGACAACTGGGAAGTTACCAGAATTGATAGCACTAGATCAAAGAACTTATTGTAATATCAGAATACTCTTGCCACAGCCGTGATTCGCGACCATGACTTGATTCCTCAGATATTTCCATTCCATGTCGCTCATAGTACCGCTGCAGCACTCTCTGTGCATCCTGTCGGCTATCGTTGTCCTCTGAATCAACCCTAACTATATCCTCTAGTAGCTTGATCGCCTTGCTAGTCTGATGATCTTCATAGTATGCGCGCGCGAGCAGATACTGCGATCTTAGCCGAACCGGATTATCCTCTGTCAGTACCTGTTCGATCTCAACCTCACGCTCCAGCCTTTCCACGGCCTTTTCGGCCTGACCGTCTTGCAGGTAAGCTCGTGCGAGTCGTTGCACCGACGCCGACCGAAGCCTGCTATCTTCTGGCAGTATTTCACTTCTGGCCCTAACTACACGCTCTAGCATCCTTATCGCTCTATCATGCTGTTGGTCTTCCGTCAAGGCCCACGCCAGTACCCTTTCCGTCAATAATCGATTTTTGTCATCTGCCGCTGTTCCCTTGAGTCGAAGTGTAAGCACGGGCTCGAGCAACTCTACTGCCTTCTTGTGCTGGCCTTGTCGCAAATATGCTGCTGCGAGAAGAAGTTCTGTTTGCAGTTGGTCCTGATCATCTTCCGTTGATATCTTCTCCAAGATTGCACTTGAGCGCTCCAACAGCTCGACTGCCTTTGTCATTCGTCGGTCATGAGAAGGAGTGGGTTGTGACGTCGATAGATCCAGCCCATCTTCCGTCGATGTCCTCATTCGAACAGTTGTCGCATCCTCTAGTCTAGCCTGCGGCGTTTTCGCCCATTCGGCGAAAATCAGGCATGGGCTGACCCGTCTCACCAGCACACAAAAGTCTTCATTCTCTGGAATACCATCCGTGCTGAGCAGTCTCAGTACATGCAGAAGATATTGCTGCCAGATAGCAGAGTTCGCAGTTGAAATCCTTTTAGTAAACACCTCGGTAACGCGTGTTAATGTCATCTGACACATCTCTGCGCCGATTTTCTGCTGTTCGTTCCATCTCCGCGTCGCCAAGTGTACTAGACTATGCATATCGAACATTTCTTGGAGCCCTCGTCGGCTGATAAAACCGTACCCGAGCAGGGTACCAATCGCCTGTGCCATTTGCTGTTCTGTTTCCAGCTTCGGTAAGATAGACTGAGGTATTGCCCTGGGTTCAATGAACGACATGAATGACAGTAGGTCAGCCGCCGACGGATTCGAGCGACTGATTTGGTTGAAGGATATAATCCATGTGGTAGCAACAGCACCGTGAGAGGTGTGGTGATGAGTCTCATCGTTGTATCCGTGTTCGAGGAGTTCGATGGCATTTCTTGTGTCCTTGTGCGTGAGTAGCCGAATGTACTCTGAAACAGGTGTCTCGTGTATCTTAATGTACGCCGCTGCTTGTGTAATCGCTAGAGGAAGACAGGTGAGAATCTGGAGGAGCTGAACCACACTCTCGTCATCATGAAGATTGTCCTCGTCGATTAGAGACTCAAATAAACCTTTGCCTTCCTTGAGGCCCATCTGAGGTAGCTTTATTACTGCATTCTTCGCTGCGGTAACGGCGACGTGCTTCGACCGTGTTGTGAATAGAATCCGTCCCCCTTCGCTACTGGGAAGAAAGTCGAGGATGCCTTTACCTAGATTCTCAGAATTCCCGAGGGTGTCCATATCATCAGCGTTGTCCACAATTAGAAGCCAGTTTCCTCCATCTTCAGAACTAAGGTGCAGTCGCACCGCCTCTTTCGAATCACGGGGTTCAGTATCTGAAATGTCGAGCTTTTTGACAAGCTTTTCACACTCCTGGTGAAAGCCGGCCATACTGATAGCAGGAATCCAGAAGACCGAGTAATCTGGCTTGTTTTCCTTGGTCCAAAAGGCAAGTCGCAGGGCCGTTTGAGTTTTCCCAATACCCCCGAGGCCAACAAGCGCAACCTTTCGACAGTTCTTCTCAAATATCAAGCTTTGGAGTCGCTCAAGGATATCAGCACGGCCAACAAAGAGGTCGTTTCTGTCGAAGGGAACAAGAAAGGCGGGTGGTCTATGAGGTTTGCAGACAACGGGCACACTTGGACCTGTGGTTGAGGGCGCCCAAAAGCTGAGGAAAGCTTTTGTACAAGCTGCCGCGGTCGCAGCAGCGTATCGTTGCCAAATCTTGCTTTTATGACTGTCGGCATAGTCACAAGCGCCTTTAATCACAAGGCATGGAAAGACATCCCAAAATCCGATACCTTCCATCTCGAAAGCTATAACGTCTTGGTCTGCTGCAAGCTTATCGCGTTCTTGTCCGGATTTCATAACACTATCTCCAGACGCTACTGCACCAAAATGGACGGCAGGTGTGTGGTTGACCGTGTTGCTCTTGAGTCGATGCCTGAACACAAGCTTTCCATGACAACCAACTTCTTCACAGGGCTTCTGGTCTTCCTTGTGGAGGTGGTCTGATTCGAATAGTATGTCGTTGGAAAACCCGGGATACGTCGAATGGAGCTGTGGGATTCGGCCCAAGTCGAGGAGGCAGTCGACTGTCTTGCGTATCAACTCTTGCTGACCTTGAATCGTTTTCAACTTCCGCAAAAGTCCCCTAATCTCAGGATTCGGTCTTCCTGGTGAGTCCAGTGACGAGACTTTTGGGGCAAATCGGTCTGGGAGACGCCGACCAAAGTCATATTGGGCAATACTATCACTGATGACAACATCCCCGAGTAAAATTTCCTCGCCGTTGGACCCAAAAGGGACGACGCCGCAGACGCCTACTACCAGGGCAAGTTTGATGCCCGGAAAGCTCGTTCGGCAGTTAGAAGCTACCGTGGCGGCGCTAACCTTGCCCATCCCAGGCAAATGAACCAGAACGACGTGATGGCAGCCGATGGCGCCAGTTGAGTATGCATTTGGGTCGCCTGGCGCCTTGCCAAAAGGTGGACCTTGACCTGGATCATCCCAGTCGTGATCGAACAAGGCTCTGACAGCGTCAGCCTCGAGAGGAAGAGCACAAATAATGGCAACCTCGAAGCCATTACGATCGCTCGGACGGGTTAACATCGTTGAACGAAGCACAGAACTTTGACCTACAACTATATTGAAGAGAGAGATCGATGAGAAGGAAAGAAATTACATGCCACCAGTTGGAACACGAGCGTCAGACACAAACCCCGCACAGCACATTTCTTCAGCTCGCGATCCTTGTTGAGGGCTGAACCAACAACCAATAGTACCGAGTCTCGATATTGACCAATTATACTTCGAAACCTAGTCCGATCACTGAAAGCGCCCTCTTCCTTATTCTCTAGTATCACTTCCCGATCACTCCAGCTTCCTGAATCTAGTGCATAGTCTGGATATGGCCATGAGAATATTAAGATTTAGCTCATGTAACTAGTTAACTACCTGCCATCTGAGCTTTGATACTTCAGCCATGGGTCGTCGAGCAACTCCTTCGCCGTAGCGCGATTCTCTGGAATCCAGGTTAACATGCGCTTGGCAAAGTTGATAAATAGTTCACGATCTTCACCCTCAAGCATATATGTCTTACTCTCGAAAGTAAACGACTCATCAGGGATAAGTTCGGGATACTTGTACTCTCCTAGTAAAATGTCAATGGCTAAGTCATCCAAAGGTCCAGAAGGCGCATACCTTGTTCATTGAAATATTTGGACAGTTTACTATCGTCGGCGCGAGCACGAAGCTCGGAGGGGAGAGGTCCAAGGAGACGAATTATCTGGGCAAAACGTGTTTTGTTGGAGAACTCCGGATTCTCCTGGGAACGTCCACTTAGAAGATTTACCTCTCCCAAGAGATCGAACAGCACAAGAGCGAGATTCCAGATATCCACAGAGTATGTCCAGTCAGCTTTTAGAAGTACTTCGGGTGCCGTATACTCGCGAGGTTGAATATCGTGGTTGTTAGGTTGACTACCTCTGACTGCGAGGCCAAAGTCGGTCAATTTGACGTTCTCGACGGTTCCTCGAAGTTGACCAAAGTTGCTTCTCGACACGTAGATTGGACGTCCATTGCGCTCGATACAAGGTGCTGGATTGGCTTCTTGGCGCATGACGTACTCGTCAAGGACGGTGGTGTCTTCGAAAGGGATCATAAAATGATCGGCCTTGAGATCTGCGACGTTGTCAGATCTTTGTATTCGGTAGGTGTCCCGACAGACTCACCAGTGTGAATGATGCCAGCTTCGGAGTGTAGATAATCCAGCGACTGCAAAATACTTGGTAAGACAGCCTTGATCGTCTGCACCGGTACTTTTTTGGTCAAACCATCCTGCTGAGCCAGCATCGAGAGTGGTTGCCGTAGTGGCTCTAGCGCCAAAACAATGTGCGTTCCATCAGGACCTTGAACTTCAAAAGAGTCGAGCACCCCACGAATGAATTGTCGACCTGGATGCGATGTTTTCGCAGCAAACACTTGCTTTGTGATTCCGAGCTCTTTACGCGCAGCTGCTTGTTTGACTGGGGTGTTGTTTGTTATTTTGAGGGCGGCGTAAGTGTCTTTGTGCCAAGGAAACCTGAGGGGTGTCAGACGTCATTGATATGGCCATCAAAGATACAAAGACTGAGGAACACTCACCATGATGATGTTTTTGCTAACCAAACTGTAGATCCTGTCCCCCATCCGAGTTTTGACACAAGCTGATACTTTCCTCTCAATGTTTCGCCTATCCGTGCTGGGTAGTAACTCTCAGGGTGGTAGTCCCAAGCTTTCTCCTCTTCAAAAGGTTCTCGGTCGCGGACGGTGGAGATTTTGCGGGTTGACAGCGGTACGTGAGTCCTTCGGATAAGGTCCCGACGTAGCACGGGACGAGCGAGAAAGTATCTCATTTTTCCCCGATGACAGAAATAATTAGAACCGCCCTCTTTGATGCCTTCAACAAGTTGACGATACTTTGTAGGTACCCGAGGTAATGTGTCGGTGTTAGTGGGGAATCTCTCAACGTTAACCGGCCAATTTCCGTCAGGTACCCGGGGTAGATCAGCAGCTAACAAAATTCCCCAAAGCTGGGGTAAGAGAGTGACGGGGAAAAACAAGGAATCACACGATAGATCTGGAGACACTTCATTGACTGGGGGACATACCGCACAAATGAGATTGTCTCAAAAAAGACCAAGTTTGATTTTTGCAATTCTGCAGAGGTGGGGTGACAGATAACTGATATTAACCTAACTGCGTCAAGATACCTTACCCTAGAGACAGTTTGACTGATGTCCTGTTTTGGTAATGTCTGGACTATTGCGATGATCCTGAGGGCCAAATAAACCTCCTGCAAAGAGCAAGTTTCCTTCCCTGGCACTTCTTAAACGTAATAAACTTGAGCTCACGTAGTCACCTAGGTCAGAGCTCTCAACATGCGCAGCAAGAAAACCGTTTGCTCTCATCTCCTTTTTCGCGTATCAAGCACTGAGTTACACGGAAGTGAGTGAATAGTAGCATAGGAGACTCATACAGCGTGCTTGGAGTGAAACCTAGCGATAGGACATCAAATAGCAAGTTTCTCAAAGATAGTTCCATTTTGCTGTTTTTATTAGCAGCGTCTTTGTGATAAGGTACGTTGAGCCTGTCCACATACCCGTGACCTGAGAAGACCATGTACAAAGAACCTGTGCCCCACTTTGGCCAAGAACATCGACACGCATCGGGCATCGGACTAAGTCTCGGACCAAGTTCATCGGAGCTTCGGACCAGTTTCGCCCAGGCTGAGTGACAATGTAGATCAGGCAATAAAACGTGATTAAAAAGGACAAATACATGAATAGCTCAGTCAAACTTGTACAAGACACTGCATTCTTTCACTAGTATCAGTATCAGAAATCATGGGTGACAACATCTCTAACGGTACTGCTGGCCTAACCAATGGGAGCGACACTGCTCCTCTAAAGAATGGCAAGCTCTCCGCTAAACCGCATGCGGAGCCCATATCAGCCATTCTCTCCGAGCTTTTTGAGGACAACATCACAGCAAAGATCCTTTATGCAGCCGAGACAGGCCTCATAAACAACGTGAGCACAGCCTGACACCTTTACAGCTACGGCTCACTTACTATTATCAGAACCCTCCGCTCGCCTATCCTGAATATGTTCTACAGACTGGAGAGGAAGCGGGCAAATACCACCTCCGCGAAAAAAGCTTCTGGACATGCGGCTTCTTCCCCGGATCTATCTATTCGCTGATTGAGCGTCTCATCAAGTTCCCGCAAGCATCAGCTGGAGACACAAAAAAGCAACAGCTCCTCAAGCAATTGCTGACCGTCGGACGAGCTTGGTCCGACCCGCTTCATGAATATGCTAAGAGAACTGACACCCACGACATGTCATTCATGATTCAGCCCTCAATGAGAGTTCGCTGGGAGGCTCTACACGACGAAGCAGCTCTCGACTCTGTTGTCACTGCTGCCCGGTCTCTTTACACGAGATATAACTCTAAAGTCGGTGCTATTCGCTCATGGGATGTCTTGTCACAAAACGGCGTCGACATCTCTAGCATGACAGAGGATTTCCTCGTCATCATCGACTCAATGTGTAACCTTGATCTACTATACTACGCAGCAGCACAGACCGGGCAAACCGAACTCGCCGAAGCAGCGACAACTCACGCCAAAGCCTTGATCAAGGCACTATTACGAAAAGAATCTGACGCTTCAGTCGGTCGTACCATGTACAGCACATTTCACGTCGTGAACTTTGACCCTAACAATGGACATGTCAAAGAGAAAAGAACCGGCCAAGGCTACGCCGCCAGTTCGACGTGGGCTCGCGGACAGGCTTGGGGCATACTGGGATACTCGCAGACGTACAACTGGACCAAGGATCCTGAGTTTCTCGATGCAGCTATTGGACTGGCCGAATACTTCATCTTTAGGTTGCTCAAGTCGCCAGACTGCGTTGACATCCCTGTTCCCGGGGAGAACCGTACGAGAGGACGCTACGTGCCTCTGTGGGATTTTGATGCGCCTATTGATACTTCTGCGCCCTTGAGGGATTCTTCAGCGGGCATCATTGCGGCCAACGGCATGCTTGTTCTGTCACAGGCACTAGCGGGAAGTGGATCAGGCGAGCTCAGTAAGAGATATCTCTCGATGGCCGTTCAGATTGTTCAGGACACGCTAGACTTTTCTCTAGCCCGAGAGAAGTCAAAGGTGGTACTGAAAGATGATGGTACCTTTGAGAGTCAAGATCTGGACTCCAGTGCTCATTTCGAAGCGATCTTGAAGAACGCTACCGCCAATCACAATGCGAAGGACTACAAGAGATACTGGGACCATGGGCTGGTTTATGGAGATTACTATCTCATTGAGTTTGGAAACAGATTACTCAAGATGGGTCTTGCTTGATAGAGTAGCTGATGGTCTTATATTACACTAGCGATGCTAATTCAACGTCCAATTGTTCATTGTAAAAGGAGCTCCTTGGTCGTCGATGGTCTGAGCTGTGAACATCATGTCATCAAAACTGATAACTCGATCCAAGTCCATAAAGTTCTGGTCCATAAGAACAGTCGAGATTGCTGATAGTTCATCCGGAGAGTTGTGCTCCAGAGTCTGATTCGTGGGTGATATTTGTGGCATAAAGTTGAGCTGACTGTTTGATATTTGTGCCTGCCCAGGATCGACTGCCAGGTGCGTGTTCTGTGGCCCGACGCCGAATGATGCTTGTAGTGGTGCAGATGTTGTATCGTGACGATTTTGATTAATTTGTTGACCAGAGCTCTGCTCTTCATGAACAGGGCCAGAGGTCTGAGTGAGAAAGCCATCCGTTGAGTATCCAACGACATCTGGAGAATAATCAGGGTTTTCCTCGCATTTCTGATGAAGAGCACGGAGTTGAGCGCTATATTTCCCAGCGAGGGATGTTTTGGACTTGACCTTGAAAAGTGGCCCAGCCCATCGTTTGGCGAAATCGTCGAGGCATTCTACCAAAGCCCAAAACTCGGGGGCCAGTTCTGTTTTGTAAAACCTCCAGTGAACTGAAATCTTGTTAGGAATAATTGAAAATTCGCAAGATATACTACTTACCCAGCAGTGCACGAGCGCTAACAAAGACGCAAAAAGCAAACTGGCTATTGACGGGGCTGTTCTCCTGGGTGTACTTGAGATATTTCCGAGCAATAGTTGCTGTTTCTGCCGCGGCAATCTGGCAAGTCTCAGCGCTATGCGCACTAGGCATTCTGACGATACTGGTCCATTGAGGTGCTGGATATGCTATTTGTTGGTGAAGTAGGATCATGGAGGTGTTATGCGTGATGTGAGCAAGTGTAAGGTTCGGATCCATGTTGATGATGGTTGGTCTTCGAGAAATGTTGGAGTCTTTCCATTTCTGTGGCAAAAACATCTTCCAGCTATCGTACTCACGTTAGCATAGACCGCTTTCGACCCTAAACGGATGACTCACTGAACAAGACGTAGATCCAGCTCCTTGAATCTGGTAAGCCAATTGCCAACTTCCTGGCGATCTCTAAAGTTGATCCTCTGCTGAAGAAAGTAAGTAGTGACTCGACTCAAAGACTCGGTCGCTTCAATGCAGTAGGCGAATGCGCCCACGGTCGTCATGTCCACTGTATCATTTCCTTTGGGTGCCGTCGTATTGGTAGAGGGCGTCTCGGCCTGTGCTTCAGTGGCTTGTCCAGGACTCGGGTAATGCGCTGGAAGAAAGACAATCGAGTTGCCCATCTTTGCCGCGGAGCGATCCCAAATACCAAAGTAGGGCGTTAAGACTGTCTCTTCCTTGTGCCAAAGGCCTCCATCGGCAGGCAACCTTCGGCGGACGTCGTCGGATGTCAAACTTGTGTTCCATCTGTAACTGTTAGATGCCTGGCTGGACGTATAATATCTGAAACGTACCCAGTCATAACGGAGCAGAGTCTAGTATAAAGTTAGTACAAGAGAGCAGGCATACATGATTGGCAACGTACCTGTCGAGATTAAAGATGTTCCAGAAGACTCTCCTTCGCTCCTCATCTTGCGTCCAACTTTTCGATGGCGGTAAAGATGTCAAGGGCTTCAGGAGTGGCCCTTGTTGTCGGTCGTCGGCTTCTACGCTGAGCTGCAGATACTCAACAGTTCTTGTTAGAGACCCGATAATCGGCCAAGCCTTTGACATATCTCCATTACCCAACTAAATAAGGGTTAGCTATGAACTGAGTCGAGTGTAGAGACTTACATCTGTGAAGGCTATTATGCTCAATGCCTGTAAGTTCTCAACCGACATGCCGTCCATGGCAGACAGCAGCACGATACTCCTAGATCTTGATATCCATGTCTCTATCTCTCGTTCTGACAGTCCCCCGCTTCCCGAATCGACAAAACGGATGGCGGCGACAACTATAGCGTGCAAAAGTACAGTGAGACAAGGTAGCTGCTCATGATTATAGAAGCGGCTCCTGAAGCGAGTCTCGTGCAGAACGGGTATCCATGGCTGTACCAAAATGAAGTATGCGTTGATGACTTCTTCGAGAAGTTCAGGCGGTGGTAGTTGGCTCGAGTTACTCCCCAGCTCGCCCAGCTGAGTCGCCAATTCTATGTTTGGATTGCCGCAACTGTCAACTCTCCTCCTCTTGCGTGGTTGAGCTTGTACGTCGTTTGGTGAGGACAGACATGCAGAGCCAGGTGTCGCATTTTGGGCCTGGGCTGGAGACGCGTGGATGGCTTGTAGAGGTAATGAGCCACCGGGATTCGATACTAAGCCTCGAAGCTCTTGGATCAGACTGGAGAAGGCCCCGATGATTTGAGAAGATTCGGTTGGTGGTCCTGGGCCAGTCTGCTGCGCGTTATCGTATACCGTGCTCTCGAGAGCCTCTGCACTCGATCAGTAGGAGACAAATAACATTCCACCATTATACGTACCAACTCTTCGATTCAGTCCTTCAATCACGCCTGGCTTGATGCCCGGCTTATTCTTCTTCGCATCATAGACGCAAGGCGAGTCTGATTGTGTCAGCATCAACACAGCAACCCGTGAAGGTGTTGGCTCACCTAATCTCTGGCAGTGATTGCATATTGGCTTATCTCTCGAACATCGGAGCTTCCGCCGTCGACAGCCTTGGCACGATGGGACTTCGGCGTCTACTGCCGAGCTGGGACCGGGTTTGGGCGACTGCGTGTTTGCCTGTTCCATCGTGTATTGCGATTGTCGTTTCAAGGATTCGCCCGCTGCCCGATGAGTTACATATGTAATAAGTAGAAAACTTGGAGAAGCGGAGGTGCTCGTGTGTCGATCACCCCCCCGAATGGAAGCTCTTGATCGTTTCCCCATGGGGAAGGTTTTCCAAGCGAGCCAATCGCTTTAGCGTCGCATCAGCTGATGATGGCTTCGGACACGATTTGCCCGATGCCCGAGACTGGGTCGATTTGGACGTCGTACGGTCGGAAATAGTGGCAAAGTATCCGTATAGCAGTAGTTAATTGTGCTGTACATGGCCTAAATCGAGTCAGCCAAGTCTGTTACCATCCTGTCTCATCACCACTCGACCTATTCCCGATTCATTCACCAAAATGCCACCGCTACCAGGATTTTCGGATAATCCCTTCCAGAGCCGAGAGGACTTTATTGAAGCCATCATCGCCCTGCTCAACCCGTTAACTAAATACTTCTCACCAGATAAATCTCGCATTCGCATTCCAGTCGCAACAGGTGCACACTTCGATGAGTCGGCAGCCCAGCTAGAAGGCTTCGCCCGACCATTATGGGCTATCGCGCCGTTACTTTACGGATATGACACCATCACAAATAAAGAGCTAGCAGCTCGCGTCGATCAACTCATTCAGCCATGGGTCGAAGGCTTCATCGCGGGGACGGACCCTCAAAATCCTGAATACTGGGGTCCTATGCACGATATGGACCAGAGAATGGTGGAAGCTGAGATGCTTGCATTCGCGCTTCTCGCTGCGCCAGGAAGATTCTATGAGCCGCTTAGCACTGACCAGAAGAATAATGTGTTGGCATGGCTGAGCTCCATCAATGGCAAACAAATGCCTCCAACAAATTGGCGCTGGTTCCGCGTCTTCTGCAACCTTGCCCTGGTAAAGGTGTGCCAGGTACCCTTGTCAAAGGTCCAAGACGAGTTGGATGCAGACCTCGAGATATTGGATAGCTTCTACATCGGCGATGGCTGGTCAGGAGACGGACCTTGGCAAACAGCCGAGCAAGCGCAACGAGAACAGGCACAGGCGCTTGAAACCGGGCGTCGAGATACCGTCGGAATAGGACGACAAGCAGACTACTACTCTGGTAGCTTCGCTATTCAGTTTAGCCAGGTCCTCTATTCGAAATTTGCCGCCGACATGGATGAGTCAAGATGTGAGATGTACCGACAACGTGCCCGCGACTTTGGAGCTCAGATATGGAGATACTTTGACGCAGAAGGCGGGTCTCCTGTGATTATTCATTTCCACTCAATTCACTAACAACAAACAGGATCTTCCATTCCGTTTGGTCGGTCTCTCACATATCGCTTTGCTTGTGGCGGCTTCTTTGGTGCTTTGGCGTTTGCCAAGGTTCCAGATATGCCGAAACCTCTTGATTCACCTGGAGCTATCAAAGGCTTTCTGGTGCGACATCTAAGATGGTGGGCGCAGAACTCAGCCGACATTTTCTCTACTGATGGTACATTGACTATCGGATGGCTGTATCCGTATGTTGGCTTTCTATAACTGATCAGCGCGTATTACTAACGGCAAAGCAGAAACATGTACATGGCCGAAGACTACAACTCTCCCCAGTCAGTCTACTGGTGTCTCAAAACACTCATCGCAGTTGGTTTGTCGGACGATGATGAATTCTGGACTTCAGAAACTCTACCATACCCTCCTTTCGACCCTCCCACGCAAATAGTCAAAGCTCCCCAGCAGATCCTATGCAACCACCCTCTCGGCAATCATCACTTCATGCTCACACCCGGTCAATTCGTCGCTTGGCCAATGAAAGCCAATCAGGCCAAATACTGCAAATTTGCCTACTCATCCGCATTCGGTTTCTCTGTGCCCACAGGACCGCTCATCCAGCAGATTGCACCCGACAATCAACTAGCGTTGAGTAGAGATGGTGGAGAAACCTGGGCGGTGAAATGGAAGTGCGACGAGGTGCATTTTGACTCGTTGGTGGTTAAAACAAAGGATGGTACCGAAACAAAGGTTTCTGTTGCGCGCGTGAGATGGTATCCTTGGGGAGATCGGGCTGTCTCTGTCGATACAATCTTGGTTCCACCAACGGACCAATGGCCGGATTGGCATGTTCGAATTCATCGTATCCGCTGTATCAAAGCCATAGCCTCACTTCATACTACTGAAGGTGGTTTTGCGATCCGTGGTCGAAAGAACACTGATGGCATGAACTTGCCAACGGTTGACATCCCTGGTGATGCCACACCTGGCAAGTTTGAAGGCGTTTTCTCGAATGACAACTCGACTGTTATCTCGTCGAAAGATGGTTCAAGCGGTATTACCATGGAAGCACTGTTGAATGGCGAGAAGACGCCAGTATCAAGTTTCGCATTAAAACCAGATTCTAACACCAACCTCGTCAGGCAGCGAACACTCATACCTGCAGTATCTGTGGGTATAACTGGAGGACTTGCTGAAAATACCGATATTATTTTGAACAGTTCGGTCTTTGCGATTTCGAGCAACCACAAGGGGGGAGAGTCGTATGCTAGCGGGACTTCACTGAAGGAGAGATGGGCAGCACATCCATCTATCGACCTAGGAAGCTTTGGTAAGATACTTGAAGATATCTAGAGCTATAGAGGCAAATCAAACCAAGCTTGAAGCTAGCCATGTGCAAATGTTGCTGGACAACAGGTTTACGCCCTAAGCAGACGGAGGAGCCAGATTTTCTCCGTTATCTAGTAGTCTCTCATCCACTTAATCGCGAAGTGTTCGCTTAACCATGGGCTTGAGCTGCTTCTCGATATATTCAGGATTCCTCCACTCCTTCCAATCATGACGCAAGAGACCCCAGAGTTCGGTATCATTCTGCACTCCCCTGCGAGCATAATAGCTTCCCACAAGCACCCAGACGAACCAGCCCGCCTTGACTTCAGGCAGGTATTCGGCCAAGCAAGTCGAGAATGTTTGGTTCCAGGTGGTGTCGTTGAGCTGACGACCAAACTCTGTGATATGAACTGGGAATACCTGCTTCGTGCCTGGATCAGAAGCATTCATGGCCTGGAATCCACGAGTGTATAAATGCTCTCTCAGCTCAGGACAAGTGATGGTCCTTTCGTAGTTGTGTATATCCAACACTAACTTATCTCCATATCCAACAAAGTCTTTCTTATCAAAGATTTCGTTTCCGGGCTCAAGTGGGGTTTGTCTGAAGATTGGCTCAAGGAAAGCGCCATATCCCATTCCAGAGAGATAGATGAGCACATCACGGTTGCCGGTGTGGATAGCGTCAGCTCCTTGGCGCATATACTTGTAGTAAGTCTGCCAGTTGTATGTCGCGTTAACCGCTGGGTTGTCTGTGGTTTGTCGAAGTTCGTTCCTTGGGCTCATGGCAACAAGGGCCTTCCATTTTCTCCCCTGGGTGTGTTAGTGGTGTGGGTAGGCTAACAACATGGTAGAACTTACATGCTTGGCCATATAATTCAAGCCTCGCAGCCACTTCTTCACGTCAAATTCTCGGTCACCCCACCATCCGTTGCCGTCTTCACCTGAACAACACCATTTTCCTGTAGACATGTGGTTGTCGAGTAAGATGTGGATCTCACTCTTAGCCAACTCGGCTGTGACAGCATCGTAGACCTGAATTAGTCAGCCAGATTATCGACTTGTCAGATGGAAATTACTTACTTCTAGTCGAGTCGTGTATTTCGTGAACGATGGGTTGTGATGAAGCACTTGCTTCAAAACGCGAGTGCCGTTCTTCTCTCCAAGACCCTTAACGAAAGCAGTCTTGATATCGATATCTTTACCGTCATTATCGTATAGTTGATCAATCATCTGGATGGCAAAGGTCATTCTGACAGCATTCATGCCAAGACTCTTGATCTTCTTGACGATTTGCTTAACGGATTGGTACTGCAGACCCTCTGGTATCATGACCTCACCATGGCCAGGCCAGTTGGTGCCGGCAAAATGCACCTTATTGCCAGATGCATCTTTGATCCATCTGCCTTCGGTATGCAAGGGACCGTTCGGCCAATGATGAGAAGGATGAGCTGCCAGACTGGGCAGAAGGCAGCCGAAAACAACGAGGAGTCGAGATAGAATCATCTTGATGATGGATCCTGTAGCATTGCTCTGTTTCTGTCAATTGGAGTGAGGAGCCGGAGCATTTTTATACTCGAAGTCTGTACCTATCAATGAACATAACTAGGCTAACTTATTTATCCACGATCCATACCCCTAACCAAGTGTCATCGTTCGAGAACCTGCATGAGTTTGCGGGGTTTGCATCGAACCATGACATTGCTCAAGTAGATCGATTGATCATGAGTCCTGGGATAAATCTTTAACCGCAACGCACCTCGAGAGAAGTACAGGCATTGAAATTGTTTTCGCCGCCTGGATAGCTAGAGCTCCCGTCAACTTGATGAATTCATAAAAGCCGGCATGCTAGTCAAGGGATTGTCCAATTGCGGGTTGAGAACGTCGAGCCTATTCACAAACCCCGCAATTATCCCCGGATAAATGGAAGGTCTCCTCATGAGTTTGCAGGATTGTTGAAGATAATCGTGATCTTTACTTGAAAAGGAAATAACCCGATGCCCAGTGATCGACCCTTTGAATGTTCCAAGTTTGTTGATCGAAAGACAGCAACGTCTATAACATGTCAAGATACACGCAGTGAACAAACTATCATTTAAGTGTAAGAACGTGACATCCTTTTTGGAAACCAATCTTAGCGGCTTACTAATTTTATGAGCATCAGAATAGGTACTATACTCAAACTTCAGGAACCACTATATGTTTCGTAGCTACTATGGTCAGTCTTTGCAAGACACATAGTGTCATTCCGTTTCATGGTTTCTTGTCTATCACCTCTCGCAGCGCCCTTACAAGCCAGGCCATTATATTAACAAGACGTTATAGGATAGCCCACCCTAATGGTTTTTCAGGTCTCTTTGCCGCGGGTAATTTTGAGGGCATAGCTTATGGTATATCGAGTTGTTTCGAAGAATATTCTTAAGATCGGCTTACTAAGGTCAATATCGGCCTCCGACAAAAGCCGTAGTCCACAAATTCGCATATAGCTTAGGTCATCCGACAACTGAAGAAAGTTTGTGTAAGAATGAGCAGATAGATAAATAGTACTTGTTTAAGAGAGATTCGTGGTCGCTCTATCATCTTTCACCTTTGGTTACCTATTTCTACTCATACCACTCGACTGCTTGACCCGTCCTTAACACCATGTCGTCTCTTACCGTGGGCATCGCCGGTATCACTGGCAAATTCGGCCGTCTAGTTGCTTCGAAGCTGCTACAAAACCCCAACATCAACATCCGCGGCTATGCTCGCGATCCATCCAAAGTAATCCCCTCGATTGCCGAGTCGCCTCGCGTTAAGCTCTTTAAGGGAGAGGCTTTCGACGACGCGAGCATCAAGCCATTTGTCACTGGCACCGACGTAATCATCTGCTCTTATTTGGGCGCTGATGACCTTATGGTCGATGGTCAGAAGAAGCTTATCGATGCGTGTGATGAAGCTGGAGTACCCCGTTACGTTGCAAGCGACTGGGCTTTGGACTATACCAAGCTCAAGCTCGGCGAGCTTTTCCCCAAGGACCCAATGATTCACGTCAAGGCTTATCTTGAGACCAAGAAAACCACAAAGGGCGTTCACATCTTGATCGGTGGCTTTATGGATCCCATCTTGAGTCCGTTCTTCAGTGTCTGGGATCCGCAGAGCCAGACTCTGCGCTATTGGGGTGAGGGTGACGAACCCTTCGAGGGGACGTCCTATGAGAACGCCGCTGAGTTCACGGCTGCTGTTGTTGCGGACAAGTCTGCCGTTGGCATCAAGAAGTGTAAGATTGCCTGAGACGACGGTATCTTGACCGATCGATTATACTAACGGATGTTCAATACAGACCTAGGCGATCGCAAATCTATCAAGGAGATTGCTGCAACCTTTGACAAGGTCTATGGAGTCAAGCCTAACCTTGAGCGTTTGGGCTCTCTAGAGGATCTCAAGGCCAAGATGCACGCTCTTCGGGAAAAGAACCCAGCTGATATTTACAGCTACATGTCCTTGTAAGTCACAAAATTTGCATTCTAGCTTCTGAGAACTACGAATGCATCTTCTGAGTAAGCCAATAGCTGGAGCTGACATACTATGCAGGTTCTTCATGTACTACTGGATCAATGGTCAGACTTTTGTCGGCCCCGAGACTGAGAATGAAAAGTACAAGGACGTCAAGCCCGAGACGTGGGAGGACTTTCTGTCGAAGCGAAGCCTGGAGCAGCTCCCTCACGCTTACTTCTCGCTTGCAAGTTAAGAATCGGCAAATATGTCGGTATAGTAGCTGAAAAGACCATGCAAGAGATAAATAGAAAGGGATTGATTTGCTGTCTGAAATTGGGAGCTCGTTCATGAGGAGATAGCAGATACTAAATATATAATCCCGTCTTTTTCAAAGCCCTCACTGTTGTGAGCTATGAATGGGAATTGATGAAACAACATATGAGTCGAACGCCGGGGACCTGTGTAGTCGCCCTGTCCTTGGAAATATGCATTTGCAGGGTGTATCTCGGAGGTTAATTCGTCGACTATTTCTTCATGGGTGGAGACGACAGGAACACGCGGGTCATGGTCGGACACCGAAGACAGTCCGCGCGTGGAGTCTTGTTATTAAGCCACTTTGAGACATAGTGACGCACGTGGCTACTTTGGAAGCAATAAAATGGACTCTGAGGACGCATCACAGATAGCAATTTCCCCTCTAATTCAAGATACTCCTCTCAGTTACCAGCCGTAAATATGTCATCTCAACGATTCTATGCTATTGTTGCCGGCGTTGGGTCCGGAACAGGTAAGATCCTCCCGTCATGCTACCCACTCTATGAAATATTGACACCATCTAGGCCGAGCGGTCGCAATGCGATTCTCAAAGGCTTACCCGGTAGTTTTAATGTCTCGCAGAGCTGAAAGTTATGATGATATCGTCAAAGAAATTCAGCAAGCTGGAGGAAATGCCGTTGGAGTCTCAGCCGACGTCATGGACGCTTCTTCCCTCAATTCGGCCTTTGAAACCATCAAAGAGAAACTACCCAACCACAAGCTTGCGGCAGCAGTGTACAACGTCAACACTGGATTCGCGAGGAAACCGTTCCTTGATATGGAAACTGGGGACCTTCAAACTGGATTGAATGGAGCAGCGTAAGTGAAACCAATCGACAAAAGCAGGAACTCTTTAATCTGACTCAATGCAGCGGAGGCTTCTTCAATTTTGCCCAGAAGACTCTTCCACTACTGCTCGATTCTGTCTCAGATGCACCATCTCCTCCCACTTTGATCATCACGGGCGCAACGGCATCTCTGAAAGCCTCGTCGCAATTTTCGTCATTTGCTGCTGGGAGATTTGCCATGCGAGCCCTGGGCCAGTCGCTAGCAAGGGAGTTCGGACCTAAGGGCGTCCATGTAGCCCACGCTATCATTGATGGCCTGATCGATACACCTGCTACCCAAGCTTGGAGCAGCGGTGGAAAACCAGACAGCAAAATTTCGCCAGAATCGGTATGTGCACTCATTGCCCCTTGCGCGAAAATGAGACTAACGTAGTGTTTAAAGATTGCTGAGGCGTATTGGTATCTGCACAAGCAGCACAGGTCTGCATTCACCCAAGAGATTGATATCAGGCCTTACTCGGAGAGCTTTTAGTTTTAAAGTAGTTGACTGAAGAAAACATATTTCAATAATAAAGTTTCAAATCTGTGGTTCTCTGATTTAGGAATAATTCGACGGGCAAAAAGCTTATTGACACTTTAGCAAGCTTAGGAATATAATCTAATCGAAGTATATATTACTCCGAAACAGCGAGATTCAGCAGTGACTATACATACGGTGGTGCATATATTGATCTCTAATCCAATTCGAACACAAAAACGTTTGATTCTTTTAATCACTTCAAATGTTTTAGAGTATTAAGAATTCGATCATCATGCCAAAAACAAAGTTCAGGGTAGCCAGCCGGCAGAATTGAAATTCTGGGCCCTCGAGATTGAGATCGCCTATTCGTTCCTTAGATCATTACTCATCAGAGTCTAGGCCCTGTCGGTGTCCGATAAACACCGATACCCACAACAAATCGAACCTGGCCATTGATTCGCTTATTTCAGCTTTTCGGTTTTGCGAACCCCGACGTGGGGCTTGGCGCAATACCTATCGTGATCTTTGATTCTGATGTATGGTCATTGGACGGACGAGATTATTGCTGAAATGATAGACCCAATGCATATCTTGACCTTACTGACACTCTTGGATAGTTGCTTGTATCGAAACAAATAAAAATGGGGGCCTTGATCGCGGCTCATTCGTTAGGCGAAATTGTGGTATTCTAAGCAATACAGTTTAGGCGCCAAGGATCGGTATTCATCGGACCCCGATACTTTGCCATGACAAAGTATCGTAGGTAATCTGGGACCCGACAGAATTGCGATGTCTCAGCACCATCAAAAACTCAAATTTGGATGAATAATGTCCAGTCAATTGGAATGTCACAGCGAGATTAGGTTCTGGATCCCTTTTCTATAGGAATAAAAGTCAACGTTATCCCAATCTCGTTCTTACCTGTCTACATCACTCATTACTAACTCATCCACTCCATTATACCCATCTCTCGACATGTCCCGAACCATCCTAGTAACCGGTGCCACTGGCAAGCAAGGCGGCTCTGTTGTGGCTGCATTGCTTGCTGCTAAGGCTGATTTCAACATCCTCGCCCTTACACGAGATGCCTCGTCGCCCTCAGCAAAGAGGTTGGCATCCAAGTCTGCCAACATCACTCTTGTAGAGGGTAACTTGGACGATGCCGATGCCGTTTTCAACAGCGCCAACAAGGCTTCTACTTCGCCCATCTGGGGTGTATTTAGTGTCCAGGTCAGCGCATCGCAATCGTCGGCGAATAGGGATTATACTAACTACTAGAACAGACACCTGCGATGAACAGCACGGGACCGATAATCGAGGAAAAGCAAGGCAAAGGCCTGATCGACGCCGCGCTCCAGAACAAGGTCAAACATTTCGTGTACTCCTCGGTCGACCGAAACGGAATTAAATCCATCGACAACCCGACCAACATTCCTCATTTCGTCAGCAAGCACAACATCGAACATCATTTGCTTCGCAAGACTACGGGCACAGAGATGGAATGGACGATCCTTCGCCCTGTCGCGTTCATGGAAAACTTCGACGGCGGTTTCGTTGGCAAGGTCTTTGCGGCTTGCTGGAAATTGGCCGTGTCCCGACCTCTCCAACTCATCGCCACAAGCGACATTGGAGTCTTTGGAGCCAAAGCATTCATGGACCCAAATCAATTCGCTGGAAAGACTATCTCACTCGCCGGCGACGAGTTGACGTACGACCAAATGACTGCCGTGTTTAAGAAAAAGACCGGGTCCGATGTGCCTTTGACCTGGGGCATTCTTGCCAGGCTGACTTTCCGGATGTCTAAGGAAATGAGCACCATGTTCACGTTTTTCGAGAAGGAAGGCTATGGTGCTAACATCAAGGAACTGAAGTGCATGCATCCGGAGCTCAAGTCGCTGGATACGTGGTTGGAGGGAACTTCTTACGTGAACCGATCCTAATAGGTTTTTCTTTGTCAGTTACTGTATCACTAAGTTTGCCTGTATCATTAACTTTAGTGTTTTTCTTATTATAATAATACATAGATTAGAGATTAGTATAGAAATATTCGTTACACCCTTTTATATCTGGATGGGAATCCCGTCTCAGGCAGTCTTTTCCCTCTGGTTCGCCTTATAAATCTTGGTGTTTACACAATTTGGCTCACGGGTTATGTATTCACAGCAAGTCTGTGGGGTCTCTCATACATTAGATGAAATGTATCGTTCCGGTCACCGTACGAAGTCATCTCACAATAAGAGGCAGAAGAAAGATTGTTGAGCGTCCAGCGATCAATGCAACTAACTATTGACACAACGAAGAATGAACAGAATGAGCGAGAAGCTGCACAGCTAAAAGGAAAGTGTGAAAAAAAGAAACCCAGGATCCATAACAGTTCAGTGGATGATCCCAATCATTCCCATCACTCCTGTCGAAGCACCTGTTGCAAGTCCCCACTAACAGAAACGTGAGATGGCAAGGAGACTAGTTAGAGGCAGCAACACGTTGAATAAGGAACTCAGGAGCAGGGCCAGAAGCATCAGACTGGTAAGCCAAATGAGGAGCAGCAACTATCAGAGAACCAGTGCAAACCAAATCCCCAACATTGCAGAATACCTTAGTTCGCTCTGCTGGATAGTTAGGAATGCGGCCTTGGTTCTGAAGGTTCTTAGTGTATCCGAAGAGTACAGTGCCAACGACCTTATTACGGACGGCAGAGGTGAGATCTTCGATACTGGCCGCGGCTAAAGCAGCGCCCTGGCTATATCCGCCAGCGGTAATTTTGGCAGAAGGACACTTTGTGTTAGCCAGGTTGAAAAGGCTAATCATCTCCCGAATAGCTGCCGCAGAGGTTCCTCGAGGAAGAGCGTTATCTCCAAGGGTAGCGAGGTATGCTCCACCGACCTAAGTATGGAATTAGATACGACGTTGTTATATGCCATAGGGGAATACTAACACCCTGGATCCAAACTCCGTCACTGCCGTAGTAATTCTCAAGCACGGAAGCAACTCGGGGACCCAATGTTCCCTTAAGAAGTTAGTAAGTTATATCCTTCAGAATCCCCATATAGACTTACTAAGTTACCAGCCTCAGTGGAACCACGAGCAAAGATGAAAATGACGGGTGGACAAGCAGAAGCAGCGCCATTGGAAAGATCGTTGCGAGTAGTACTCCCAAACTGACGAGCTTCGATCTCAGAAGGAAGTTCGGGAGTAGGGAAAGCAGCAGATATAGCTACAAAGAGTGAAAGAATGGCGCTGAACTTCATGATTGCGTTTGATTTGTGTTAAGATGGGGATGGTGCTTGAGAGCCGTTGCTGGTGGGATCTGGAAAGATTGGAATGCTCCTGAGGCCTGAATCAAAGTCATTGTAGAGAAGCAAACTAGGTTATTTATCATAATTTGTCAATGTTCATCTTGCTTGACTTAACTCTTCGACTTTCTCCAAGCCTCGGCTCGAATTTCGAAGGAGGGGAAGTTAATATCGACAACCACCTATCAACAAGGTATCATCAGATCGAAACCCCGCACTTCACAACACCATCACTTCTACTGCGACTCACATATTATGCTTAAACTCTGTAACCCCCCGAGTCTCGTTACTTTGTATCGATTTAGGAAATGCCGTCGGCAGCCTGACATCCTACTTATTTCTCCAGCAGCCCTACGGATCGGTTGTCAGCTGAACGGACCAACCCCACCGTGACCGTCCATTGCATAGCTCTGTATTTATATGAATTACTGGAACTTCAGGCGAATCTTTCGTTATGGAATTGATTGAAATTGCCTACTGTGATCGACGTCCTTGGCTTTACGAAAGTTCCCTTTGGTTTTACTTTTTATACACGGAATCTTACTTGCCAAGCTAAAGTTTCAAAGTTTCAATGTAGTTTAGCTGTGCCGACTCCTTGCATAAAGACACTAGCCTATCTGAGCTTATTTTGCGAATCACACTTGCTTCAGGGCTGTTAGGAATTGGAGTTAGGTCTTTTCAATTGCAAAGTAATAGACATGACCAGCGAATTAAACCGTGAATGGTTCGGAACGAACATCACCGAACCTCGGCAGAAGGAGGGGTTGAAGTGCTGATGGAACTGTGCATAAGTTAGTATTGTAATAGCACAGAAACCATTTTGGGTCTTGTATTGTCTTTGCACCTAGCTATCACTAATCTTCCTTAGATATTATGGGATATCGTAATTTCAACAATCTTCCAACTCCTCTCAACATAAACCTCAGAGTATACTATATAACAGTTTCATTATAGCTCGGTATAACTGAATTTTGATCCACTAAATAATAAAAAGCCTTTTTTACATACCTAGCAATGACTCTTAAGCATGTATGAGCGTCTAGGATCGTAGTAGCTTGGGCTCCCACCATGCTTCCTTTTACCCCGTGACTATCCCCGAAGCTAATTTCTCTTCGAGTTGTTTGCCCAAGGAAAGCGCTACAGGCTGAGTCTTTCCAGCGTGTTGCAAAGAGATTTGCAGGAATTTGACATCTATGATCTGGGAAGCTTGGTCTTGACTAGACTCTAGGTCAGATAGTAATACCAAACCAGCCATGTAAGCAGCGTGATCTTGTATGGGGTTCTGCAACGCCATGTAAACGTTGTCCATGGACTTGAAGATCTTGGCAATGTTTGCTGCTGCATTCAGCATACGGCTCCCGCACTGAGCGGCTGTACAAGGTGCGTCTCTTTCGGCAAATCCCTGAGCCATTGGCATAGCTGACTTGTAGAGAGATAATATGGTGATCTGCATCAAAACATGAACGAAGACGCACTGTTGACATTTGAGGCCCTGCGGTAGCCGTAGTGCTTCAGGTATCATCGAATGTAAAGAATTCAGGTCGTTCTCAATGACCTCATGCCTATCCCAATATGATTGGTTGTTCAATACGGCGTTCTCGTCTTCTTCCATATCTTGCGCAGTGGAAAGTTTGGTGGCGCGATGGAAGAGAGCCGATGCCAATACTCGTAAGGCCAAGGGAGAAAAGGCCTTGGTCTGGTCACGTAGCGCACGTTTTAACGTACTTGTCACCTCTACGCAACCGTTCTCAAACGCCTCGTCAGAAGCTGGGAGCGAAGCCAGTGCCTATCGAAGAATTAGCTTCAAACGCCATTTTGATTGTGACGATGTCTTACCGGAGTACCGTCAAGAACTGAAGGCAATGCTGACGTTGCAGATATAAGGCGATCCGAGATATGAATACACCACCATGTGCGACGACTTTCTTCCAAAGTTATCCAGTCTCGGTGCGAACCGTAGCCCCTAGGCGGGATGCTATCTGTATCGTCGTTGTTGTGTTCCCGATACAAGTTCAGCATCTGGGCAACGCGAGTACTACGGGCCAGACTGATAGCGGCCCGTGAGAAATTCCCTTTACGAGCCTCGAAATTTGCCATTAAGAGCCAGGTTTGGACATGGGCTACGTCGAACGAACTTTTGCATTCATCCTAGATGCAATTTTAGTTCTGAGTTATATTCAGGACAGCAGTCAACCGTACATCCATTTCATCATTCTCTGCAGCTGCTCTAGCCTTTCGATATAGTGGCACTGCTGACGATTGATAATCTGGTGCGTATTCTGCACCTGTTGCGCAAAGGATATACTGTAGGCACAACGGGGGTTGTTCAGCCTCGGGCAGCCGCAAGCATTCTTCATATCTCGAACGATGTATCATCGGCGTTGCGTGTTGCATCGTCTCGAAGTAAGAGTTCACCCTGGTTGCCCGGTTAACTCGAGGCCATGGACAGGATATGATAACTTACATCACCGAGGTCATTTGTGAATCACCAGCGATGGGGTCAGGGACCGCCAATTGGTCTGACAGCTGTATGTCTTCTTGTGTGAAATCTTTCTGCTGACTTGTAGACACAGGACTTTGAACATCGACTGCAAAGCCCGTTTCGGGAAGTGGTGATAATGACACATTTTCGCCCAGGGAACTTTCTGCCTGAGCTGATGCATCGCTATTTGGTGCGTGTGAGGTATTGATGCGGGCCTCCAATCGTGCTATTCACATATTGTCAGCTTGGCAGTCGAGTTACATAACCATTCAAAGCCGTCGCGTTACTCACCTAGTTGAGCTTCAAGATCACGGACCTGTTTGCGCTTGCCCGTCACAGACTTTCTTTTGTCGGGATAGGTGCAATCTAGCCCCTGTTTTGCACATCGAGAACACTTGGGGGTTGTACGGTTGCATCGTTGCTTCTTATCTCTGCAGGCAAGACAGGAAAAGCGTTGTATTGAGTCCGCAGACATGGTCTGATGGGAAGAGTTGAAATGTCTGAGCCCTTCACTAAACCGACGATTCAATTACGCGTGGACTGAAGTTTCAAGCCAGCTGACAAATCATGTGCGACCAATCCGTTCGAGGCATAGCTTGCGTATGTGATTGGCTGCCTCCACTGCCGACGGAGCAGCAATCTAATGCCGTGACTCCAGCTGCTTTACAATTTACAAGTGATACATTTTCCGCCTCTCAAGCATAATAACCTTATGCTCATATAGTTACCAAATGTCAAGGTTCCAAGGTGCTAGAATAGTAGCCAGGTCGTAAAACACCAAACATTCACCAAAGTTGCTTCAATGTTCCTGAGATTTCGTGCGAAATAAAAATAAAAAGATGGCAAAAGATGGACGGAGGTGAACTTAAATATATACCCAGTGCCACAATAAGCTTTAGCAGTTTTCACAGTGAGCCGCAGTAACTTTCGGATAATAGCCAGCTCTTTACTAAGCTTAACTGTCCTCTTCATTATCGAGGCAGTAAATCTTGGCATTGTTACTTTGATCTTTTACTTTGGTCCCCTAGCGTACCTGGCAGTATATTATTAGGTGAGTCTAAGGTGAGACTTCTGTTTGTGCGCTTGATTTGGACTGGGAGTAACCCCTAACCGCCATATTGTCGGCCGCCTCTTAGATAAGCTATATCTCAACCTCATCTCGGTAAAAGGGTGCACTAGTCGGTGACTACCGAGCGTTAGTGGGATATCACGGAAAGTACGGATAGCTCGCTCTCGGTTTTCAAGTACGTAGGCAGTAGATTTAGTTCCAGACTAAAACCTCCACCTATACGCACGGATATGAAGCTATTGCGAGGGCCTGGAAGACACTACCATATTACCCTTATGCCTCTCAGACTAGCAGATATTACAAAAGGATAAGTCGACTAAAGAAATATCTATAAAATAAAAAAAATCACAATTAAATATTTTACCTTTCCTTCAACTAAAATATTCTAAACACTAGTAAAGACTTTTAGGTATTATACTTAAAGGAGTGTGCGTAATCTTGCCAGACACTACTTAGTGTTAACCTCGTATATACCTGCCAAACCTTATTACCAGGAATCTAATAGTATTTTTATAAACTTGGACCTTGACCTTTTCATAGACTTTTCATCTTATGGGTACCCTTAAATTACTATCGTATTGCAAGCCTCACATTATTAATTAGTATTACAGAAATTCACCGTCTTTTCGGTCAGTCAAAGAAGTCGTATATATTTAAGACAATCACCTCGCTGCGAAAAGCAGATTTCCTCCATCGCACCTAGAACTATTATCACTACCGGCACCACTACAATCATTATCACTTCCTTTGCGACTATTGTCAGCAGGTAAGGAAACCCTCACTCGGGCATTTACAGTCCCCGAATCTGACACAAGGGATTTTATAGTCATGAAGCTTCCATCGGCTGCAGTCACGGCCTTGGCCATCATCTCTACCACAGAGGCCCAGACTATTCAAGTTGGCTGTCAGGCCGTTGACACCAGGAACAATAACCTTATGGTACAGCTTCTTAGCAATCCATCTGCACGCGCGGCTGCCGATCCGGACCTGCGCTATGGCTATTGGGATGCAGGGTGGCGAAAGTGCTGCAACGATAGGGGAACATGCTACAATTTGTACTCTTTCAGCTACAACCATCCATACCCTTGGGCTCATCGACAGCGCCACGCAAACTTTGGCGGCAGGGGGTTCGACTTTGCTTGTTCCAAATGGAATCTGGGATCTTGCAAATGAGTGTGGTCAGGAGAGTGCTTTATTGCATGAGTCGTTAGCGGTGATCCACATGTAGTCTTGAACCGGCCAGATATCAGGTTGCCCAAACTCATGGATGCCTCTGGTCAGATGTGGCTGCAATGAGTCGAAGGTGATGCTTGAGAGTCGCTAGTCTGGGGACCTTACTTGATATGTCAATTGCCTCCTTATTCTTTTCTTTCATAATCTTATCTCTTTTTACTTTAGTGTGTCAAGAATTCCACAATTGCAAATAGCAATAGCAATATCATGCGAATGTCACTCGTTGTGGGCCAACTGAACACCTTTCAATTAGCCATCTTTTATTCGAGACTTGATATAGAGGAATTTATGCAAATAAGGTATTAAAATCTCAAGCCACCGATAGTAGGGCAGTATTACAGTAGATAAAGGCTGATAAAGTATCGACGGTTAGAGAATAACGACCTAAGCGCTTAGATCGAACCAATTAATGGGCGAACTGCGTGTCCCCGTTCTGGAGCCAAGGCTTGAAAGCGATACTATCAACTGCAGGTTGCACATATGTCAGCATTTTAACACGATTTCAATATCATGTGGTTCTTGGAGAAGCGTTTGTGGATGACTTGATGGATGGAAATTTGGTGAAGCGGCATATAGAGGATTATAAGCGGCTCGGAAAAGAATGTAACAGACTTGTGTTTCAGGTCTTCACGGCTATATAGCCTGGTGCCATGATTGATAATATCTAGCTCTATGATTTCTCTCTATTTGTTGTATCTTCCTGATAGCAAACATTTCATACCTTCCTTATTTTAAATCATGATTTAGTAAAAGCTATCGTAGAATAGTCACTGCTATCGAGTGTGGTGTTATCAAAGAGTAAATAACTTAATATGTCGCTGGCCAGACCTCACCTACGTCCCACTAGAAAGGGTTGTTTAGTAGAGGGATTAACATAGATATTAGGAAACTTACGTGCTCCACGATGCATCCATCCTCCCACCTAAACCTATCGATTACTTCTCCAACGCCAGATGCGTTATAGTTCAGCCAGCCCATATCTTCTCGGAATAATGTTCGATGGAGGGTAATATTGGTAGTTGGCCAAACTGGCGACAGAAAGTCCCAAGCCACATCGAACCCATCATCTGCAAATGGGTTATGGTTCTATCAGAGCGAGTAGCAAGTTAGTCAATGCATTGACTTGGTTTGCATTCCCATGTCGAGAATGAGTGCGAGATAAGCTTTACTACTCACGGTGTAGTTATTGGCAATGTATGAGAAGGCCTCGGTCAGATTCTTGCTCACAACGAAAGCATGGGCGAATTTATGAAATCGTCTCTTAGTTGTGTGCTCAGTCGGTGGTGGATGGATGGCCACACATGGCGCCGGCTTGACAAGGGTTTGACGAGCGTGTATGGCATTGGCTTCAGATGGATTACTGGCCAGGACACCAGCACCAACAAGAGAGGTGAAAGCAATGTATGAACGGGCGAGAAGCATGTTAATTGTCGTTTGCCGAGATGGACAAAGAAATCATCGTGCTCGTTATACGCGAGACGCAAACATCATTTATACAATTCAGTCGCTTTTGAACTGCCGTCTGCCATTGCCGAGATTTGCCTAGAACAGAAGTCGAACTTAAACAAAAGCACGGCCACAGAGTGTTGCAAACCCATGTGGTGTCAGGCCCACCTGATCGGAATAAGCGGCCATATCCCTAGGCGGAATGGACTGCTGAAACGAGATGCCAAACCTTAAATAATTGCATTCTCTATCTGGTTTTATACATGATCAGATGATCTTCCCTGATATCGCTGTCCTTATCAAGATGGAGCTCCTCAGCCCCCCGAAATAACACGTAACCCCTGAAAACTTTATTGACCTAACGTATAGGCGCTGATCCTGGGCTACACGATGCATTCTGACGATCGGACTCAATTAACGAATTTTCAAACCTCACAGTCAGCAATACAAAACAACTGCATCAGGATCCAAGCGTTGAAGGGTAGCAGTGCTGTTGTGAAGCACTATGCCTAATGTCTGGTTAGTCTTAGAGATGCAGCAAAATATATCATCGACCAGAAGTGGTCTGCTAAAGACTGACGATAAGGCAGATTTGGTTAAGCGATTCAACACAGTGACCAGAAGTTCAATCGTAAGGCGGCATGGTCTCACCAGGATGCGAATCAATCATGGCCGGCTTGTATCTATTGTGTTTAGTAAGTCGGCCTGTAAAGCGGGATGCTTACTCGATAAGACAATATCAACCTCGGCAAAGACAATTATAACAAGGATGTTAGATAATCTTTCAATTCCATAAGTGAAATGTTTAATTTTACTCGCCGGGCCTTGAAAAAGTGTGTGAGATAACAAAGTGCAAGCGATTCTAATAAGTTCAGGAGCATATAAATAAATCCAATGATATAAGTAACGCCTTTAGTTTAATTAACTCTGGATTAAAGTATATACTTTTAATTTTTAAGTTATAAAGAACTATATTTGCTACTTCTTATATTAATAGCAAAAATCAAGATAAATAATAGTAGACTCAGCTCTTATAAACTACCTTAGAAGCTATGTTTATACTGCAAACGAAACTAGATTTCTTCTTGATGTCTTCGGGTTTTACATTTAGGATGCACAGGAATCGTGTGCAAATTTGTTATTCCCGAAGTACTGATAAATCCCCTTTTTTTCGCCGAACTAGGTAGACCGGTCCGCGCCATTCGGGTACGGAATTGTGCAAGGTACGGAATTTTACAAGGTACGGACTAACTTGTTTTCCGTTGCCTCTCAATGACTCATGTGCTACGACAAACAAACGAGTTAATAGATAAATACCTTTGCCGTCAAAAGATTACCCGAAAACTGTCAAAATTCTAGTCTGAACATTTTCCAGCGATTCAGTCTTTGGAACCACACTTTTTCGCTATGCCGTCAGCAACTCGCCAAGATCAAATTGTCTTAGTCCCTTGGGACCCCAACTCCTCGGAGCATGTCGAAAGGCTTCTTGAACAGCGAATTCAATGCGGTTGGGACAAAACCCCAGACGTAATTGAGGAATGGCGAGAGAAGCAGACTTCAGGAAAGAAGTCTATTTTCTGGATTGTAAGAAAAAATTGATGATTAATGTGTCTCAAACAAGCAGGCTAAACTCCCCATAGACGCTCCGAGCCGACGATCCAGAGACTCGGGAGTCTCTTCAACTCCATTTTGACAAATTCCCTGCAGTATGTCCCAAGTTGATGACACATATTTAAATGGCTAAGTCTTTATCTAGGACAAGTCCCCTCTGACCGATACGGCCGAAAGTCTCAGAGCAAAGCCTCGCTCACCTGCTCACACAAAGATTCACCCGGTCGGCCATATCTCACTAGACGACAACAACCACAAAGCAGACCGCCTCGGCCTGGATCTCCCAGAAGAAGGTGTCTACTGGATCAAGACATTCTACGTATCAGGAGCACTGCGGAGTAAAGGCATCGGCCGTGTTTGCATGGATATAGTAGAAGCAATGGCCATTGACGAACCGCTGTGCGCTAAGACTTTGGCACTTGATACCACTGAAAAAGAGTTTCAAAAGAAGTTATACTTGGAGCGAACTGGAAAAGAGCCAGGTGTAAGTCAAACCCACTGTTCGATGAACTTGATAAGCTGACATCTTGTTAGACAACCAACCAAGACTGGTATCAACGACGAGGCTATAGGTTGATTCATACAGAAGCTGGGTTCTACGAAGACGCCCCGGGGGAGCCTCCAGTCGACGCTGTTTTCTTGAGACGAGACATCGCTTGAGGCTTGTAGTCAATTCTGGATGCCATTAAGGACCCGTATGATCTCGCTAAGCTAGGACATAGATGCATGAGGGAACATAGCGGCTCAGACTCGCGCATCATACTTTAGTTGATTTGTGATTCATAGAAACGGCCAAAGTATTACATGTGTCCTCTCGTTAGCGACTAGTACAATTTGTATTCCCTCGCACACAACTATTACTGAAGACATGTGAATGATCAAGACCTACTCATCTGTTGTATATCGTGAACCTCGAACATTCTTCTTGTGCCGTGCCGACGATTATGGATTAGTTTTGTATCATCTATGGTCAGAAGAACTCGTGTTGCTAACTATTCAGTATCCTCGTAGACTTCTTCAAGCTCTTCTCCGCCTTAATACTCGTTCTCATCCACTGGTACGTCATCCAGGTCCCAATATGGCAGCTCTCGCGCAAGGGCTTCGTGAGCGAGCCTATCAGTCTCACCCGATTCTGACAGTTCATCGAGCGGCGTCAGCGGCGGGTCGTGAAATAGTAAACTTGTACGATGCATTTTCCGGCGCATGCGACGAGCACTCGATCCCACAGCGTCCGCATCCAAACCCTCGCCATCATCTTCGCTGTCACTGGATTCACTATGAGTTCGCTTCCCGAAAGAGCTGCCCATGCTCATACGACGAAACTCCTTCAGCTGTTCTGTCCCGTTCAAAAACTCTGCGTCCTGACCAAAATGTCTGTTTCCTTGTATCCACCTCACGACGTTTTGCTCGTCTGGATCAAGATTACTGTTGCCATCTGAAGATTTTTCGCTACAGTTCAGTCTTTGGAAACGTTCTCCCATCGTGCTTTGTGACTGAGGTTCCAAAGCACGCTCTGAAGGCGCATTGGCTATCTGAGCGGTATGGGAAAGTTCACGTTCCTCGGTCTCGGACTCATGACCATCAGAAGAATCAAGTAACCCGGAACTACTGGAACTTCGTGGCTCAGATCTGTTGAATTCAGCGTCGAATGGTCGTTGAGTTTCCCTATCAACTACATGTGGAGCAGGTATATCTGGTGAATCAGGTATGCCACCACTTGGGGACGCATTGGAAGTTGACTCATCGCTATCCTCAGTCTCGCAGCCGTCACTACCATAGATAGTCTGTGGCAAGACAGATAATGATACTTCTTGGAGATGGCCCGACACGTGTTTGAAGTATGCAGCGCCTTCATTTTGATAAACAGCAGAACAAAAGACGCACTCGCGATACTTCGATCCCGCAAAAAGATGACTAGCCTCATGGAGGGCCCAAGTTCGGCTGTGGCTGTGCATTGCTATTTTTCCACTACAATCTTCGACCGTGCAAACATAGGGCATCAAATCCTCAAAGACGTGCTTCCTGCGATGATGAGTATATGCGGATATGTCTCGAATGAGCTATGACTTACTTCCACTCTCTTCTTGTTCTCACGTTTGTGACACTGGCGGAACAGAATGGACACGTGAAGCCGCCGTCTATGACCTCAGGCATTGGGGGAACTCTTGGACGTCCAGAGCTGAATGCAGATGCTGCAGTGGAGAAAGTCGCAATTGTATCTGGCTCAGATCGATTATCTCTGTCGATGGCGGGTTCAGGCGTGATGGATGGACCTCCCGGCCAATACGCGGAGGATTCCATCGTGGCTGAAGACCCAGGGAGGGTTGGTTTTGTGGTTTCGGTAAAGCGGTTATCCGTTGTGGAGAATAGCTTCTCTGTGGTATTATCGTTGGTCGCGGATTCTTGTTTTGTTGGTTGTGATTGTAATTCGGAGAGTTTATTGGCCCGGAGCACATTTGCTTCTGCTAGTCTTTCCACGAGAGACTTGGGGAGATTCATGAATCGGTCTCTAATTTTTCGGCAGTATACCAAGGCTTGATCTGAATAAACATGGAAGGACTCTTTGACATGTGTTGTTGGCCTTTCGTAGCTGCTTGCCTCAAGGTCCAAAGCCGGGTTGTCCAACGAAGGGGCCAAATCCAGTAAGCAATCCACGTAAATAGAAACGTCCTCCACGATTTCGGCCGAACTGTAAGTTGATGTATCTGGATCAGATGGTGTATGTGACTGAATGTCTCCGTTGGCCTCCGGGTCTGCCTCATGGAGCATAAACTCAGTCGTGTTTAGTATGACTCGAAGATCATCGCATTGATCAGTCAAGTTTTCGTTCAGAGTCATGCCATCGCAAGATAACCCTTGAAGTACCACGATTCCGAGATGTAGAAGAAGGGACAGCACTTCGACATAGAGCTCCTTTGAGAATGCCAGGATCTCGTCTAGATGACCTTCTGTGATGGAGAGACCCTCGCCCCAGAGAAAGAATCGCTCAACATCGTTACGGCATTTCTGATGGGACTCGACTTCATCCTTTTCAAGTAGCAAGGCTCTCAAGAGTGAAACCATTCCTTCGTTAATGTTTGTGAAGAGCTTGGCGATCAGGCCTGGCCCATCTCTCGAGGAGGTGGGTGCTGATATCCAAGTTTCGATATCCTGACGACTAAGATACGGACCCAACATTGTCGATGTTGTCGATTAGAAGTATAATCTGGACGAGCCTACGAAAGCCCCATACAAGTGAGAGATGCTTTAAAAAGTTGTTTGTCGTAAGATAAGCAAGCTTGTATCCATATTGGGCGCAAAGGACTTGCAGGAAATGGACCATCTGACCAGTAACATGCAGACGCAGCCCCCCGTTATTGGTTGACAAAAGGATCTGAAAGAGGGGTATCAGGCTGCATATTCTTAGAATTCCCTCATTTCTGAGCTTTCCCGCCAACAATCAATTGTCTATAGAAGATTATAAGATTCCAGAGTTGCGAGATGAGCGGAGTTGAGCTTATCGTCGGAACTGTGCTTGGTTCAGTGCCCATCGCTATCGAGGCGTACGACCGTTCAAAAAGAGTCTTGAATGTCTTCTCAACTTTCAAGCAGTACCCTCGCGAAGTACTCACCTTGGAAGCAAAGATAGGCGCTCAACGAACGATCTTTCGCAACAATGCCATCAATCTGCTCACTGCAATCACAAAGGATAGGTCGAAGGTTCAGGATGTGATGAATCAGGCTCAGTCTCAGGCCACGAGGCCGAGCTTGACTATGGCTACCGTGTACCATAATCGTCTAGACGCACTGAATGATTCTTTCATAGCATGCTGCCAAACTTCAGAGCAGATGCAACATACATTACAGCGATTGTGCGCCCAGCTCGAAGAATTTGTAGCCGAAACGGGAGGAAGGCAAGAAGTAAGTACACTCGAATATCTACCACACTGTTTAGAGACAACGTAAATAACAAGAGAAACACAGAACTCAAGTGCTTCGGAATGGTTTAAAAATGTCAGAACTCGATTCAAACTTGGTCTGAATAAACCTCAACTAGGAGAGGCTATTGAGGAGTTAAGAGGGTTCAACAGAGACTTTGGATTGATCGCTACACAGATCACCAAGGCTCTCCATGAAATCCTCAATGACCGGCGAGACGAACCTATAGCCACTAAGAGGACAGTTGGAAGTCTTAACGTCTTGCAAAGATACCATCGGATCCGCTACGCCTCTAAAGCGCTTTACTCCACTCTTCAGGTGCAGTGGGTTTGTTCGTCTCACAACTGTCATTCATTCGACATGCGAATCCTTGAGCGTAGCTCTGGGAAGGGCAAAGAAACAACTGCTGTAGCTCGGCATGTTACATGCGAGCTGGCCGTGACGACTGAAGCAAGCAAAAACGCCCTCAGATTAGAGGTCGAGCATTCCTACGATTCGGACGATGATGAGATAGGTGGTTCTCAACATCTGGTCAAGGACAATCCAACTCTACAGCAGCTAGCAGAAGTTCTTGAAGCGAACGCCAGTAAACTCAAATTGGCCAACAACAGACAAAAAAAGCCTTTTGGAAATGTCAAACAACAGCACCAGGAAAAACACTACAGCGAATGCGGCTCTAATTTGGCGCCTCAATTACCTGTCCTAACGCAATCTTTCGCCAGTCTTGAGATCCACAGCTCTATACTCGCCACGCTATCTACAGCATCAGAGCCTACAAAGGACTTGTATCTTACCAATGACTTCTGCAAGGCATGCCACGACGCTACAACAACTTGCAAGAACCGGTCCTTACTCGCATGTCTGAAATCGCCGCGCACACAATGGTTCGTGCCACCGACATCTCGTACGAAGCGAAATACGACTCAGTCCCTCTCAGAACTTATCAACTGGATTTCTCAGGAACCTGTCTTGCGTTCTCTACCCCGACCACTTCTGGTCGAACTAGCTGGTAACGTGGCCGAGGGTATCATGCAATTTTACTCGACGCCATGGCTAGCTCATGCGAATCTGGGGCAGAACGTGCGTTATCTCAACCAAACAGAGTCGTCGCTCCCTTCAGAGGTCCCTTCAGGGGTCCAGCTGGAGGGGCCGTTTTTCATGACACGACTAGAAAATACTCAAGCCAAGGATCAGCCACATACAAGCACTTCGAATGTGCAGCTTAAGGACACCAATTACTATCGCAGTTCCACTGTTCCGGCCTTTAGCGAGGCCCGAAATCAGCTCCTGTTCAGTTTTGGAATTCTATTACTCGAGATTGGATATAGTAAGCCTTGGCATGAGCTTAAAGAGAGTGCGTCAAAAGCATCAGCTCTCCGTGGCGAGAAACTGTCCGACTACCGCGCTGCGGAGAAACTCGCGCAGCTACTCGTCAACCAAATGGGCCTGACATATCCAAAGATTATTAAGAAGTGCCTAGGCTGTGACTTTGGACTAGGTGAGACGGATTTGGAAAACGAGGACTTACAGCGGCGATTCTTGGATGAAGTTGTTCTAGGACTTCGACGATTAAGGGACCACATGAGAGACGTGAGTTTTGCGCCTCTTGGATGAACCAAACTTTAATATATAATGAAACCTATGTCTTTTGGATGGGTAGCCTTGATCTATCTCTTCGAGATATGAGTAAGTTTATATATATATTGTGACACTGGTGAATAAAGTTTGCATTGATAAACTGAACTTCGACGGTAGTCAGGAGGACGAGTTTTCACAAGAACTGGGAATATTTATCACAAGATCAGTACTCTTGTTCCAATTCATCGGGTCCTGATATCAAAGGGTTATGTGTGCTGTAAATGGACCATCCCACGGTCTTGGTGAGAAACCCAGACATGCCCAGCATTTCTAACCCGCCACGACCCGTAACCATATTGATTATACCTAACCCGTGACTACAATAAGCGCCCAAATCACCCTCAAAGAACTTTGGCAGACAGTTAGTCTCCGTTCCGCTAGCGAAATTCAAAGTCACGTACCGATTCAGATGCCATTATCAAAGCCAAAGCAATAATAGTGTCCGTAGCTACCACCTGCGAGGAGATTGCATCCTTGGCCATCCGGAGACATTCAACTCGGTATTGAAGTTTCTTGACGGAGAATTTGTTTGACATGCTATTGTTTGTGGTGGCAGCGTAGTTGCGACATGCTACATGAAAGATAGCAGCCATCAAGCTTGGCTGGGACATGGCATTAGGCACCCAGACTTCTCTCATTGAAGCTTGGAATTCTGCCTCGCTTTCTTTATGGTAGCATGCGCCGTAGCCATACTGAATGACATAGTTGAGGTCTGAATTGAGGAAAAGTTAGTTTTGCGATGCAGTAAAGTAATCGGGTATAGTCCACGTACAAAAGTCAAAAAGATACTGCTCATCTTCTGAAAGTGCTCTGGCAAACCCGGTATGTGCGTCCTTACGAGCCCCGCCAATCAGCTGAATCGGACTTGACGAGCGAGTCCTATTTTGTCTGATGACTATTGTTTCATGTAACAAAGAATCTTGTTTTTTGGGGGCGATTTTCTGATATTCAGACTTATTGACTAAGAGCAACTCAGCTTGAAGTTCGTCATCTGTCTCATTGTCTGGAGGTTGGTGAGCGAATGCTTCTTCGTGATCACATGGTATCGGTCGCCTCGTCGAGAGGCTTTTAGCGCACTCATTTTGGTCTCTTCGACATGGCCGCGATGACTTCGCTGCATGAGACCTTATTAGTTTGCGACTATTGGCGCTGGTAGTGTCATCTGGATGAAAGGTGTTGATGAATTGGATCGTGCCACTTTGTTTGTTTTGTTTGTTGCCAGGAATCTGTTTCTTTGGCAATCTGCCGCGGCCTCGTCTCCTCGTCACACTTGTTTGCGTAAACGACAAAGGCTGGTCTCTCATGACCTGAGTTAGTAAATTTTCCATCGTGAACTGAGAAGTTGGAACAAAGCGGTTGTGACGGAAATGCAGATGATAAAGGGAAAGGGGAGAAATAATTCAATCGCAGCTCATGACATGCGGGCTTAAATCTGACTCAGCTTGGTTCGGACCAATTATTAATCTACTTGGTCTGGGAAACTTTATTCCAGAACTAACATTAGGCAGAGGAATATACAGTCTTGATTGACTAAGTTAAACTGAAAACCTTTAGCTAGCTGTGTGAGTATATGTATCCAACTTCTTCGCCTTAATTATATAATCCATCGTCTCTGTAACACTCGTCTCCAGACTGATCCAATTACGCCCAGCCCATTTCCTCACCAATCCAGGAGCAAAATCATTCTCAACCTTATAAGTCAACTTGGGGTCTCCAGGAATGAAGTTGTCAATAAATTTGCGATTCGGGTAGGCCTTTCGCAGAACATCAAGACAGTCATTCCAAGTGAACGACGCGGCGAGGGTTTGAATGCGCTGGCCATTCACCTCTGGGTCGAGTGCCGCAGCAACGTGGATGATGGCGACATCAGTGACGTGAGCGTAGTACACTGGAGATCATTAGTTACGGTCTGGGGGCAAGTGTGAAGTGACTTACTCGCAGGGGTTTGCAAGTTGGTCGTGTCTCCCAAGTAAAGTTGTTCCATGAACTGAGGCGGCACGGACCGAAGATGTTTGTCGTCACGAAGGTCTCCTAGAATGAGACAAGGGCTGACTGAGTTGACAACCCAAGGAACCTTCTCGTCTTTAACAAACTTCCACACTGCCTTTTCGGCCTCGACCTTGGCAGCAAAGTAAACCGGTAGAATTCGATCAGGTCCATAAGGCGGTGGGGCCCAAGCAGCCTGGATCGCCGAATTATTCCAGGTGTCAAGGTTCGTGATTGTCTCAGTTGATCCAGGGACAGGGAACGTAGCAGCCCAGAAGGTGGACGTGAAGACAAAGCGCTTCACGGATGGCTCTTTGGCTGCAGATCGGCAGACTGTTAGGGCTAAGTCGACCGTTGCGGGAATACCGACGTTGGGATCTGGAACCAAGTCCGTGATGATTGCGACATGAATAACAGCCGCAACACCCTTCACAGCTTCGTCGAAATCATTGGGCTTGCTTGTATCAGCGACGACAAGATCAAGGTAGCCACTCTTGGCGAAAGGAGAGACAAAGTCAGCGTTCAACAGCCACTGGCTCGATTCCAGATCGCGAACAGTGCCACGAACTTTGAAGCCTCGTTTGAGAAGCTCAAACACAATGTGACTACCAGTGTATCCGTTGGCAGCGGTAACAAGAACCCATGAGCCTTGGGGAATAGCAGTGGTGTTATCAGCCATGGTTATTGGTTTGTAGTGAATGGGAGTATAAGTGTTTGAGGAGTGAATAGAAGAATGTGTTGTTCTTTGAGGAAAAGATCTCAACCACCGCAGGTTCTCAACTCTTTTATACCCTGAGTCTACGGTCTTCATGGTATATGGCGAAGTATCAGGCAATGATACAGACACATGAAACTCAAAGCCTGAATCCACCTTCTCACCAATCAACTTTGAGCTTCTTAGTCGAAGCAAATTCTTCTTTAGGCAAAGCAGCCCTTCTAGGCTAATTGTTCAATAATTGCGAGTATTCTCGTGTTTTCGGACCCCGAGGGCCCCTACTGAATGAAAGTTACATTCTACTGCGAAAAGTCTAGCCAATCATCGACATGATTCAAAGGCTTGAGCATTTTCCTTTTTTGTTCTAGTGCTTACACCCAGCTGCGAAAGTGGTGTGAGTAAGCGGCGGACACAGCCGTGGTTCCATGACAAACTGGAATTAGTATGTAATAATAAGAAAGGATATGCCTGTGATGCTCAAGTATGCGCGGAGGATGTCTTGTTTCAATTTCTAATCATGTCAATGTAAGAAAGTCTATTTCTCATATGGGAGGTCTCGAGAGTTCACGAAAAGTTATTTGACACTAGTGTTGATATCTTACACCCATTTCTTCTCGGCTACCTAGAATTTCCCAGCAGCAACCTCATAGGAAGGCGGAGGTACCTCAGGGTCCGCAGGCATCTCAGGAGCAGGAGCAGGAGCAGGGGCTCTTGGGACATCTCTCTGCTGTCTAGCCGCGGAACTCTCCCCACCTCCCGTGAGTCCCAGTAGCTCGAGAAAGTCATTTCGTCTCAAGGCCTTGATGAACTTGATCGAGTCCTGATTCTCCCTGGCCGTAGGGTCAGCCCCGTGTTCCACCAACATCTTGGTCAAGTTGTAGTCGACTCTCGAGAGAGCCAGCGAGAGAGGTGTTCTGTTCCATCCATCTACCTCGTTGATTCCAGCACCGTAGTCCAGTAGCACCTTGATATGCTCCCGATTGTTAACGTCGATGGAGTATGTCAGTAGCGTCTGGCCTGTGAACATGCGTACTTTTGTGTTGGCGCCGTGGCAGAGAATTTCCTCGACTATTCGCGAGTTGGGCATCTCCACGGCATGACAGATCACTGGGGATCCGAAGGCGACGTCGATAGTGTCAGGGTCCGTGCCGTTGTCCAGCAGAAGTCGTATCATCTCTACTGTTTCATCAGGCTTCAACAATCCATGCCTGATGAGCAGGTAGAGGATAGGTTGGGCATGTGGATCCGTGATTCCAGGGTCAGCAGAGCTCCTGAGAAGCTGTTTAGCAATTTCGAAGTCCTTGTTCGTTATCGCCCAATAAAGAATCGTCCCACCCCCTCGACTGCGCGCATCAGGGTTGGCGCCTCTTTCAAGGAGCAGCGCGATCATGTTGATGCTGCGTTTATGGTACGCGACGGTGATGATAGGACAACCGGTGATATCGGTCGCGTTGACATCAGCGCCATGATCGAGAAGGAGACGTGTCATCTCGACGTTGTCTCGCTCTACCGCGACGACAATGACGAACTGGCCTGTCAGGGTTTTGACATTGATTTCGGCGCCGTTCGAAATAAGAAACTCGACGGCAGCCACTTTCCCTTCCGTGATAGGGTAAAAGATGTGTGGCATTCCAGACTTGGCTTTGCTGTTAACATTTTCGCCAAACTCGATCAACACCTTCGCGACATTGAAACTCCCCTTGGAAACAGCCTGGAACAGAGGTGGGAGCCCCAGCGTGCTAGTAGAAGCCTTAGCCCCCGCTGACAAAAGGAGACGAGCTGCTGCTGCTTGGTCTGATTTCATGGCACACTTGAATGGTGTATTTCCATCTTCGTTACGGCCGTTGATGATGGCTCCTTGTGAGATGAGATCGGAAACCTGTCTCTCATGGCCTTGCATGACGGCTTGGCATAGAGCGGAGACGAAAGGGTCAGGTTTGGGACGGAAAGCAGCACTCAAAGTTCTGAAGAATGAGGAGCCTTTGGAACGCTCACGTCCATTTGCGGGGTTGAGAGGGGCTGGAGAAGCGGTCGCGGACGTCAGGTAGGCCGGGGGCGCGTCGACAGTGTTTGTAACAGGAACTTGCTCATTGACGAGTTCTTTAGGGCTGGAACCGTTGGTAGTGCCCTCGTCAAGTTGGATATCTCTCGAATTTGCTACCAAGAGTGTCGCAGTCTCTGCATGCTCGATGGTCTGCTTTCCTGCTGGCGAGTCAAGTTTTTGGTCCTGTTGAGCCATCTCGCCGCTAGTTCATTATCAGCCAGCGTGTTTTTCATGAGAGTTGTCATAGTTGAATACACATACAGTGCCAGAACGTTCATGAAAAAGGCGAAGAGCTGTCCAGTCGCTATCAGGAAGCCACTATGCGTCATCAAGAACGACGTGTCCGAGGTTCCTAGAGCACCAGGCTGCAAGCCCATCAACTGCTTGTGCGAAGTCACCATCACATTTTCACAAGTAGTCAGTGATCGAGCCAAGGTGTCTCGCAAGCGCTGAGAGATGGCCTTCGCAGCATCGAGGGCCTCTTCTAGCTGTGCAGCATGGGTCTTGAGTTGATCGAGTGCTGTAGACACGAAGTTGAGCTGCAAGACATGCTGATCATTTCTGTCGAGCTCTCCAGCTAGCTTGTTGACCTCAACTACGCTGGCAACAGCGCGTGTAGAGATGGAGGTGCAGAGGGTGGTGAGGGATGTAATAGAAGATCCATCCATGATGTTGGTGTTGAATCGTTGGAAGTTGTGATCGTCCATTCTGTTGTGGCTCTAGTTGGTGAAGCAGTAGGGCTGTCGATCAGAAGATATAGATCGCGGGGAGGTAACCAGGAACGCCAAACATCGTTCCAGATCGAACAGTGGTGCGTGGCCTGGCAGTGCCATGACGCGGTTTGACAGGGGTTCACACATACGGTACGTTGTAGCGTTGAAGACGCTAACAGCCTTACCCGTTGGCTCTACCGTAGAACCCCACAGAGCTTATTAGACTTCCTTCGTTCGCCGACGAAAACAGTTGTTATTCGTCCATAGCACCAACAGCGTTCTCTCACTACAAACTCCGTTTCTGAATGTCCCAGTATTCTTGCGATATTTAGAAGTATCGTGTGTAACTGTGCTGCCATAATGGAACGCTACTCTCAAAAAGCCCTACTAAATGCCTCGCACACCTAAACAGGTTGGCGCTATCCGATTCGGGCAATCTATTCGATGCTGACCGCATGAGACTGTGCCCATGACGTCTGGGATTGGACCGCGGCTTGGCAAAGCCCGTAACATGGTATCGGCGAGGGAGAGGATGCGTTTGCTATTGGATCACATGTGAAATCCTCGAGGCGTATTGGTTACGTACATACATTGCAAACCTGAAAGAAGCTGATCAACGACAAACACCTTCCCAAACGGTATTCCTGCAGTACCTGCACAGAGAATGAAATTATTCTCAACATGTCCTCTTATTTCATCTTTGGCGTTGTTGCTGATTATGAGGAAGTAGACAAGGAACATAATCATAAACGAGACACTATTTCGAATCGTGTTGGAATTTGAATTTTCTGTGGCTTATGGTACAACGGCATACCGTGGCTATCCCTGATACCTTTTAATATACACTTCATAACACTATGAGAAAAAGCCCAGGGCCGATTCATCATCATCCGCCCAATCGTATGTTGGTACCGACATCCCTGCGTTGCTCATTGACTCACACCAAGTATTATACCCACTGATTATCGAAGCCGCCTCGCTATCTGTCGTACCAGGCATGAAGCTCGCGCTGTCGCAAAACGTATGGGATCCATCTTCATTCAGATATGGCCAGCAAAGCTTAAGCGTGATGTCGCGACATTTGGAGCTGTTAGGGTTCAATTCGGCCATGGCACCCATAACTATCAAAGACGCTTGGATCTGCGAGCGCCAGTCGGGTGCAAGTGAGTGATGAGGATTTTGCCTGAGGCAGTGGACTGGAATCAAAGTGGCGTGGAACAAAAAGTACCTGTTATTTTCTATTAGCATATATCGATGAGGAGATGATCACGAGTAGCTTACAGGATGTAGAATGCAGCGAGTCTCGAGTGTGATCGAGAGGTCCAGTACGCTTGGATAGAGGTAATGGATTCTTTAGCCGCATCGAGACATCTGAAAACAGCCAAATTCTCACTACTCGTCAAAGTCTGTTGAGAATTCTGAGGCGATGGCCGCGCCCATCGGACTAAGAAGGGTCGGTACATGACGATTCTGAGATTTCTATAGCGCCATTCTGAGATACCAATACCAAGCGCGAACTCAGAGTCCGAAGGTGGGAAGGCATGATAGTAGTATGGTACTTGAGCGAGCCAAGAGCCAATGCACACATCATCCAAGGTGATCAAATCAGTAGCTGAGGGGAAGGGGCTGGTGATCAGACGATTGTAGATGGTCATTGTGTTGAGGTGATAGGCTGATTGTACTCGTAGATATGTGTACGTGGTTATGCCGTCTACCTCTGGTGGGTAAGAATCGGAATCTTGGGTCAGGCTCTGAAAAATAAGTCAGTAAGAAAAACTCTTCGAATAGCGGTTGTTGACTGACCTTTTCGTGTATATTCTGGGGAAACATCGTTTCGACACCAGCCTGGGGCCAGTTCAGTGGCCTGCCGTAGGTGATGGTAGCACCCACATCGAGGACGCATAGACACCACCATATTCTGCGCCTAGTCTCAGTCTGCAAAGGAGACAGACTGTTTCCTTCCAAATCCTTATGAAGTCCCAATCCAATGGCCAACCGTATAGCCAAGCCAGCATAGTTGAACCCAGTGTTAGGTTTGTTCCTTTTCTGCATGTAAGTCGACGACAGACCAAATGCCTGGATAAGAGTTAGATTTCCAACCTCGAGGTAGTTTGAAAACAGGCTCTTTTGCGCGGCTTGAAAAATCGGAAGGTCAGTAGCATCAGCCACGTTACTGCTTGCGAATGACCCGAGCGCTGCAATGATGTTGGCGAGGGTGTTCCAGTGGCCTTTGTTGGCACAAGCCAAGGTGCCCGCATACTGCGCTCGAAAGGTGGGCTCGTGGACGATTGGGAATGTGGGATGATAGAAAACAAAGAAGGCGTCGATAAGATTTTCAACCGCCACGCGGGTAAGCATGGCTTGAGAGCGAAACCATTGCGAGTGATCCGAGTGCTGTTGGAATAGTGACTCGATCTGGTGCAATGCGATTTCGGCGTCAACTTCCTCCCCGTCTGGACGGGCAGACAGGATCTGTCGCAATAAAGCGGCGCCAGAGGCAGCCCCAAAATAACCTTTCTTTTGGTCGCCGATACTCAGAGAAGCCATGCCGTCCATGATGGCCTGAGATGGGTTTCCGTCGTTTGTGATTTGCCAGGTAGTCGGATCGTACGTGCCCCATGATACTTCTTGCTCATTCCACTCGCAATTGTCGGCTGGAGTTGGGGCGATCTCAAATGTTGTGTCTTGTAGCCCGGCCCAAGGTCCACCAATCGCTTGTAGTTCGCCGATTGGTGCTAGAAGTAAGGGATCTGTGGTGAAAGTCCCCACACTTGATGGGCTTGGCATATAGAGACCAGTGTTGGGTGTAGGCAGCTGCATGAGGTTGTCCGAGTTACTTGCGGATGAGGTAGGTAAGTTAGCTGGCCCCGACCCTGTTGCTGGTGCAGGTGCTGGTGTCGGGGCCGATACCGTTTCTGGTGCTTTACTTTCGACTTTGAGTGCTTCCTTTGGCCCCTCCAACATCTCCGCAATCTGACTATCGGTGTAGTGACGTCTCAAGACGACCTCGGCCTTTTCAAGGCGTTCCTCAAGAAGGGTGAGTTGTCTGCAAGTAACTTAGTCAGTGGGCGGGCATTTAGACGCAGACTGCGGCTTGGCAGATGCGGCGCTAAATAAGTTATGTACCTTCGCGTCAACCGGGTTCTACTATGCTTGTCGTATAGACAGTGACGGCGATACTTTTTGCAGATGGAGCAGACAGGCATGACGCCGTCGCATTTCACTTTTCGTCGCCGACATTCTCGGCACGTGGTGGGCTCTTCGGGCGCGGCGTCGGGCTTGGGCGTTGCTTGCGAGGGAGAGGGTTTGATTGATTTCAAGTCCATGTTTTAAAAAGCGTTGAACGACGTCGCGTGTCAGATTTTTGAAGGATTGAGCGAGCGTTGGAACGGGTTTAGAAATTGAGAAACGTAGGTACAGTAGTGCACGGGTCCAGAATTACCCCTGGTCATTCCCCGCAATTTTGCCCCCACGTCTAGGGTGATTTCGGCCCGACTTAAACACGGGGAATGGCCGGGTAATTCGGAACCTACCCTAAGCTGATGCATATGTACAATCATGATAAAATATGGTATTGTATGACGCAACTTCATGATGCCTTATTATAGACTGAGAATAAAAAGAAGGAATCCTATTCTCAGATTTATGATCTTCATCTATTACCTCGGAAGATCAAGGAGGGGGGGAAATGCATGACATAGCTTGAACTTCATGTCCGTTTCTGCACGGGCTTAACACTCAAATAGCGGGCATGCTTCCTTACACTTTTCCATCACGATTCATAATTCCCAGCTAAAATATCTCAGCTACATACTTGTGCTGTACGGTTCTGGAATAAATGATAATGCTGCATCTATGATAGCAAAGAGCACATTTTTTATGTGTCACAAGAGCATTAATGTCTCTAATGCCTGCACAAGCCATATGATCTTAACAGATCTACAATCATCTTATTTTATATAAAGATTTTCAGCTTAACCTGAAATAGTAACTATTCTCAAACCCCATGTTATATGACAAGCTTACATAAGGTAACGGAAGCCCTTCTGCATCCTAAGAGCCTCGTTCTGCTCGTTCTCCCTCGCCTTCTGTGCCGCATCGGCCTGCACCTCGTCTCGCTCCTGTTGCTCGAGCTGCTTGTTCAATTTCGCAAGCATCAAGCGGAGAACCAGAGCACCGACGATGGTAGCTCCGAACATAGCTGTAACAATGCCATAGCTCTTGCGATAGCCATTGTCCTTGAGTTTCCAAACGTACGAGCCAGCGATGTTGCCCAATTGGGCGAACGCGTTGATTAAGGCAATGGCCACAGCTCGCTTGGCAGGTGGGCGGGGGAAGGTCGAACTGATCCATGAATAAAAGACGATGTATCTAAGGGGTCATTTGTTAGTCGATGAGAAAGCAGTCTTTGGGACGCGTGAACTTACCCAGCGTAAGAAGAGGCTTGGAGGAAAAGAGCGAGGTATCGAGCAGCGACGTTGAGGGTGCACATGCTGATGATGAAACCGACCAGGCCGACGCAGATAGGGCCGACAATGTGCCAGAACTGGTGAAAATTGTTAGTGAGCTGGCAGCATAACGGCACCGAGATAAATTAGACGCACCTTCTCCTGCGTTCGGTCAGAGCTCCAAGCAACGATCAAGGAAACAATGCAGGCAAACAGCCATGGAGGCGAGCTCATCAGCAGAGTTGGTACATAGGCGAAACCGAGTGTACTAGTAAGCGAAGGCTGCGTTGATGTTAGTATATGGATACCGGTGACAGAAAATGGGAAGCCTTACGAAGAAAGCATTGAAAGACAGGCCGACGACGTAGACAGCAAAGGTAAGCATCATGACATAGATCTTGGCATCCTTGAGAGCCATCATCAATCCGGCGAAAGCTCCCTCGCCTTCAGCGTCAACATCTGCCTCACCAACATCCTCGATCATTCGAAGCTGGGCAACTGCGAGTTCCTCCTGAGAGAATCCTCGGGTGTTGCTAGGAAGATCGGGCAGGACGAAAGCGGCCAGGATAGCAATTCCCATGGTAATTGCGCCCTCAACTAAAGCGATATTGTTAGTCATGAGGTTCATATCATGCTCGATGGAAGAACTTACTCCAGAAGAGCCAGCGCCAAGAAGCATGGCCGAGGACACCATCCATCTCTGACAACACTCCAGCAGCAACCAAGGCCGAGAAAGCATTAGAAATCAGGTTACCACAAAAGAGGATAGCATTCCTCTTTGTAAGTTCCCGACGAGTATACCACTTCGAAAGGATAAGCAACGCTCCAGGCAAGAATGCAGCCTCGGTGAAACCAAGAAAGAAACGGATGATAACCATTCCAGTGAAGTTATGCACGTTTCCTGAAAGAGTGGAAACCATGCCCCAAAGAAGCATGATAACACTGAGGTATAGAGACGGTCGCTTGATTTGGTTGATGAACATATTCGAAGGGACTTGCATAAGGATGTATCCAACGTAGAGGATACTGAGACATGTGGCATACTGATCATCATCTAGCTTGAGGTCATCCTGCAAGCCCTTGAGACGAGCAGCGGCGATATTGTTTCGATCGAGGTAGTTCATGATGTAGATAAGAACGAAGAGGGCGTTGCGGGCATCGAGCTTGAGTTTGAGACGCTTTTCGACGCGAGCACGGGTTTCGGGGTCCATGTTCGTAGCAAGAGCAAGATGCTCACGATTCTGAAGACCGGTTTCGAGGTTCTCCTTGATTTCGATGGACGGCTTCTCAGCTCGAGACGCGCCGATGGCGGTCGAGTTGGAGATCTCGTTGGTCATTGTGGAAAAATCCTCAACAGCCGATAAGATAAGGTAATACAGAGAAGCAGGGAAGAAAATAAGGTTGTATGTGACTCCAGATGAAGATCTCTGGGGTTTGGGGTATTCAAGATCTGGGGTATGGGGAACAGATGAAAAGTATTTATGTCAGTTGAGAAGGCCCTCTATCCCTTGATTCAATTAGACTCCTGGATGAAGCTTCACGCGAGCGTTGGTCTAAGCAATCCCTGCCCTCAATAGACTTGGAGAATTTTGGGGACCAGTGGACCACCTACTGTTCTAGGCCTAGTAGGAGAGGTATCCATTGTGGGTTGAGGCTGACAGTCAGCTACCAATTAAAACGTTTGAAAATCTAGTCCAATAGGTCTCGAGTTTCGGGACTTAACTTAATTTTAAGCGTGGTTGACAGTCAACCTGGGTCGTCTGACAAGTGGGACGCGTTATGTAACCAAGGCCGTGGTCGAGGCTACTCTAGTGAGGCTCTAATGTTCTCGAACCCCGTGGGGGCCTTCGGTGAGAGTCCGGGCTGAAACGGCTTGGCTGGTCGGAGACTCCGCATATTATCGCATGATCGAGTCATTGTTCCGAGGAATAGATAGTTCAATTTGTTAGCTAGAAACTATATGATCCTTTCGATCTTTTTTCATCACATGCTGTCCAAGTTGACTGTCAACCTTGACATTTGCTTGAGTCTTGTATTTTCTTGGCTGACGAGCGCTTTGGTCGAGCTGACTGTCAACCTCTTCGTAATTGTGGTAAACTCAAGACATCCTCATAGGCTCGCAGACCGGCGACTGTCAGCCTCATTGCTGACTCTTGACCTCATCATGGGCAGGTACGAGGCGGTGCAAGTGATATGCCTCATTCCTGAATTGTAGAAATCGAGATGATCTTTCAGGATGAGCTGAAGTACTTATTCAGCTGTTGTACGCGGTATTTGATGTGAATATTCTTAATATCCATAAGGACATGCTTCCTAATTCAGTCCACTTGATTTAATAAATTACCCGCAAAATCCTTTAACAATCATGGAGATCACCAAAGTAATCCAGTCCACCTCTATAGGTATGACAGCCACTAACCACAGTCTCTTTCTAGATCGGCATCATCGGCGCGGGCACCATGGGTGGTGCTGTGGCCCTCCTCTTCGCAGACAAGGGCCTAGACGTGTCCATTATTGATACATCCCGAGCAAGCCTCGACAAAGTCGCCAAGAACGCAGAAGCGGCCGGCCTATCGAAACGAGTGCATATCTGCGAGGACTACGACATCCTTTGCAGCGGACTTGGCACACCAAAGGTCTTCATCTTCAGCCTTCCCAACGGTCGTCCAGGCGATAGCGTCGTGACGCAACTCAAATCCCGAGTCTCAAAGGGCGATATTCTGATCGACGCTTCGAACGAAAACTACGAACGCACACAATCGAGACAGGACATCCTCCGTCCTCTTGGTGTTGCATATATCGGACTGGGAATATCGGGAGGTAGCTTCGGTGCACGATATGGACCGTCACTCATGCCTGGTGGCGAGAAGTGGGCTGTTGAACAGGTTCTACCATTGCTGTCTAGAATCGCAGCCAGAGATGATCAAGGTCGTCCTTGTGTGACCAATATTGGAACCGGAGGCAGCGGCCACTTCGTTAAGATGATCCACAATGGCATTGAGCATGGTGTCATGTCTGCCCTTGCCGAAGCATGGGAGATCATGGATAAGTGTCTGGAGATGAGCGGCGAAGAAATTGGCGAGGTCTTTGACTCTTGGTGCAACAGTGGCGAGCTGGTGAGTGCTCTCAGAGAATACATTTGTTCCGAATCCCTTTACTGACTTTAGCCATTTTCAGAAAGGCAACTTCCTCGTCTCCATCAGCGGTCCAATCTGTAGGACCAAAAGCCCCGCTGACGGCAGTTCTCTCCTGCATCAAATCAGAGACGCTGTCGTCCAGGATGCGAACGCCTCCGAGGGCACAGGCGTCTGGGCCAACATCGAAGCCGTCGCATCCCACGTCCCTGCACCAAGTCTGACGGCGGCTCATTATATGAGACTAGCATCGGCCGAAATTCAGCAAAGGAGTGATGTCAAGGCCTCCATCGGAACCGTCATTCCACAGCCCTTCACAGTCGCGCCCGACGAGCGATCCCATGTTCTAGAACAACTACGACAAGCAGTCTATGTGACAAGTCTCGCATGCTTCATCCAAGGATTCGATGTGATGGAGCGCAGAAACCGACAAGAAGGCTGGGGTGTCGACATGACTCGCGTCCTGAACATCTGGAGAGCCGGCTGCATCATCAAGTCCGACTATATCTTCGACATCTTAGACGTGGCTTACGCTGAGGGTACTGACGTGCACCCTCTCTGCAGACCTGGCGTACCAAACGAGATCAAGAAGAACTGGCCGTCCCTGAAAGCAATCGTGCTTGAAGGCCTCAAGGCTGATGCCCATCTGCCTTGCCTAAGTGCCACTTTGGAATACCTCAAGTATATTGGATGCACCGACCTTCCTACTTCGTTCTCAGAAGCCCAGCTGGACAGCTTCGGTGCTCATGGCTTTGACCTGAAGTCAGAGCCTGTAAGGCACCTTCTCAAGGGTAAGTACAATAACTACTGATTTGCGAATAGCCAAATACTGATAGATGCCTTCTAGGAAATTACCACGAGACCTGGTCCGGCGCCTAATCGTGTGTAGTATGATCCAGTATGTTTGAGAGTTTGTCCGGCTTCCCCTTTGAACTGGTAAACTTGGACCTGAAGGTGGCTTCCTCATCAGGGTATCCCGGGATCCCTTTCACACTAGGGTTTTCTTTAACATCGAAAACCGGAGTCTGCTGCGAGCACTCATGACCTAACATGACCAGCCTGGCCAAGACGAAACTCGTCTTCCCCCTGCACTTTTTCCATGAAGGGCGTACGTGGATTGGCGCGCCGCAGTTCTAATGAGCAATCTCGCTAAACTGCCGCCGAGCCTCGGTCCTAGGCATAACGTTGAAGGACTAAGAGAGTTGCCATGTAGTGCGATTTAAATAGCAGAGGAGGTTCTTTTTATTTTTCATGTTTGAGAGAGTATAGCCAGATGGAGTTTTAGTAATTTAATGGAATTGAATAACATCTTATCAAGTTCCCTGCTCAACTTTCCGCAATGTTCCACCTGGTCCGGAGTCTCAAACCTAGGTTATGGTGTAGATGATCCTAGCTGTGTCCCCTGATATGCTCTACAAGGTGTGAGCTCCGTAGGTGTTGTGGTACAAGTAGGGACGAGACATGTTATGTAGACCGATAGCGTGAATTTCAGGGAGAAGATAAAGCCCTTTGACCTGAGGCATGCATCAACAACTCTACAGTCCCGGTCTTTTCGTCGGTAAGTACTCTATAACACTGAAGAGCGCTCAGTATCTTGCACCAGAGAGTCTTGAAGATTAGTTGCAAGCTGGATACCCTGGGAAATAGCGGCATAAAATTATCTATCCACAGTCTCGCCCTCACGCCAGAGATGGCTATCATCCTCATCATCACTCGTTGTACCATCGTCATACAGACAGCAAGGACCACAGAAAAGGTGACCATGGCGAGCACACTCGGCTGCAATGTTGTCAAACAGCTTTGCTGCCGTAGGTCTCTCAGACGGAACATGATGAAGCATGCTCGCCGCCCAATCTAGCACAACATCATCCGCTGTGCCCCGAAGCTGATCCATCCAGATGGCAATGCTTTCGCGGTTAGCATAGAAGGCATGAGTGTCACTCCGTTCGTGAAAGAGCTTCCGCATAGTCTGGACCTCTTTACCCTTGAGAACGGTGGCGATCTCGAGGAAGACGCACCCAAGAGACCAGATATCGGCGGAGTCATTTCGAGGCTCCACCCGGACGACTTCAGGCGCGGCGTAGTTCAAGGTCTTGCTGGAGTCTGCCGTCGTGGTGCCTCGTGTCAGATTCTCCCAGCTGTAGGCAATCCCAAAATCGGCAATCAATGGGCGGGCTCCTTTGATGATGATATTCCGAGGCTTGATGTCTCGGTGCCGGATTCTTAAGCCGTGAAGATACTGCAAGGCGCTGGCGAGACAACCTGGGAAACTCCGCATCAGAGACAGCATATCTGTGTTACCTTTCGCCTTGGAAAAGTATTGGGCCAGGTTACAATCTCCAACAGGCGTCATAAGAAGTGCAAAATACTTGGGATCAGAATAACTCCCAATCTGTGCCTAGTCAGCTCTTAGCATCTGGTGTGAGGATTATTTGGCTTACTAGTTCGACACAATGTAAGTGATTCACGCGCTTGAGAATCTTAAGTTCCGTGATAAATGTCTCGACTTTCTCCCGATCTAGTCCTCTTTTCCTCTTGAACGTCTTCCTGGCGTATTCATCTTGGCTGATGACGCTCATAACCTTATCGACGGAACCATATGTGCCGCTTCCGAGCCGGCCGATGACCTGAAACGGCAGCGTTTCGTCATGTAAGAAGTGAGCATGTCTGCGGTCGCCTCGTTTCTCAAGCTTAAAGCCTTTAGACAAGACGACCGATTGAGCTTCAAGGAACCTGGCTTGAATGGATGGTTGTAAAGTTGGTGGCAAGGTATCTGCGGAGAAGGGGAACCATATGTCAGTGAAACCCTGCGAGATGAAGGATTGCATGGCATCTAGTTGATCGATCTTGCGCAACACCGTGTACAGTCTTGGAACTTTGCTCCAAGAAACGTCAACCTTGTTTCGTAAGTATATTGCGATGCGTTTGAACTGGGTATCACTGAGGGGCTCCGTTCTGTCGTCCTGAGAGAATATGCTCTCAAGGGTCTGGTTATTAGATACCGGCTGGGCTCGAAGTTGGCTAGACGATAACCTTCTATTTGGACGGTTCCGAGGTTTTGTAGTTTGATCCTTGTCTTCGCGGTCTGTGGATGCCGTTATGGGCTTTTCAGAACCATGGCTTTCAGACTCACGGTCTTCGGAGGATTCTGTGGTAAGCTTTAACTGCGACATTATTGTATTTAGTTGTTGAAGTCGCTGGTCATACTCTGAAAGATCGGTATGAGAGCTCGAATGGAGCCAACTGTCAATTTCGGCGATTCCAGCGAGCATTGCGTGTATTCTTGGCGTCTCTGTGGTTGAGTCAATCTTCTGTCGAGCTTCTTCCAATCTCTGTGCTAGAAGCCTTGTGTAGTTTTGGTGATGCCACTCCATAAGTATCTCGATATCTCCAAGCTTTTTGCTCTGCAGGCAATACTCAGACACGTCGGCGAATTCGTTATGGTCAGACCATCTCTTAAAATTCATCACGGACTGCAAAAAGTCTACCTTCAGCGTACTCATTGCTCCGCGGGAAAGCGTTTGGGTTAGGAATGTGACGCGCGAAGTCAGATCGCCACGTAGCTTGATCCTCTCCGCTTCCGCATCGTCAACCTCCTTATACCACGCAGCATCTGCCACCATCCGGTCCATCCCCGGTCTCGATAAGTGTCCGCAGTCCAGATTAAAGCTAGCGGTATCTTCGCCGGGCTTGAGGGTCACGATGCACGAAATTTTGTTGAGCCTCTCCACACGGATGTTGACCTCAACTGCCGAATATGATGGGTGAGTGATATCAACAAGTGCCAAGGGTATAACAGAGGCGGTCCACAATGGGTCTCTTTGTGGTTCTTGTTCGGAGATTTCTAAGAATCTTCCGTTCGATGGGACATGACTCAAGCCCGCCTCCCATTTACGAGTTAATGCATCGGCCTCCTCGCTTGGGATCGGAGTGTTCCGGGACACTAATTCCGTAATTTTGTCTTGGACCTTACAATAAATACTCCTGGGAACCACCTCCGTAATCTTGAGATAATTCAAGCTCGGGCTCGATGTTTCCCGGAAGGAGATAGCGGCTAATATAGCAAGCCCATAAATCTCTGCCTCGTCGGGATTCAGTTTGTTAGAGATTTTCTTGCCATTGAAGTGCAAAGACACCACCTGCTGCACCCGGAGAATGCGCGAAGACCCGCCGATGAACAGAATTTCATCAATCTCAGACTTCTTCATCCCGGTATCGGCCAGTAGACGGTTTATGGGCGGTAACGTGGATTCGAATAGGTCCTGGCATAAATCCTCAAATCTCGTCCTTTCAATGGTAGAGTTCCAGTCTCGCCCTTCGATCAAGGAACTAACGGTGATGTGAGCTTGAATCTCTGACGAAAGCTTATGAATAGCCACCTCGCATGCCGCTCGCAGCCGTCGAACAGCCTGGGTGTTTGACTTGATGTCTGTCTTCCATGACCTCTTGACAGAGTCTAATTGGTAATCGACGAGCCGGTGGACAAAGTCTACTCCACCGAGGTAGTCATCGCCCGAGATAGCCTTCATCTTGACGATGCCTTCGTTTATCGTTGCCAGTCCAGCGTTAAAGATACCAGCCCCTAGGCCAAGGACGAGAATGTTGCAAGACGCTTTGTCGGGCAGGGTTTGATGTGCATATGCCGCTGCAGCAGCGCTTGGGCTGGTGGTCATGTTCAAGATGTTAAGATCAGCAATAGCAGCAGCGTCGAGTGTTGCGCTGCAGTGGTGGGTCGTGAAATAGTCTGGGATCCCGAGAACAGCACCCGCAACTGGTGATCCGAGATACGCCTCGGCATTCTCTTTTGCCCTGCAGAGAATCATCGATAACATTTCAATCATGGTGAAAGCCGCTTTATCTCTCAAGTAGTCTGCCATGAGAACTACTGGCTCATTATTGTTTTCGTGGTAGACTTCCAACCTTGAGGAAGGATCAGTGAATTGATAAAGCTTATCATCATCGGCGACTGTCCACGAGTAATGTTGCATCATCTTTTGAGTCCAGGGGTCTAGAACCCTTCGTCCAAACAATCGCATGGGTGTAGATATGGTGTTTTCTCGGTTGGAGAAGGATTGGAGTTTCGCAGGGGAGCCGATCTGTCGACCACGTTCTGTGAAGGAGACGTACGAGGGCATAAGGCGACTGCCATCGGAGTCCGGAATGATCTCGAGTCTTTCATTGCGGAAGACTGCTACCCTGGTATTCTCTGTGCCTAGATCAATTCCGATAGCCCACCCTTTCGCTGATTCCTCCTTCATTTTGTCCCAGCTTGCCTCGGCGTTATGACACACGCCAATCGGCTTTTCAGAGAGAGATTTCACCTTGACGTTGCGCGGGGCTCTTGCCTCGATATATCGTGCTGGTCAGGACAATGAGCGAAGCCAAAACTACTATAGTATAGTAGCAAACTATAGTAGATAGCAGTAGCAGGACGAGGCTATAAACGGGAAATGAGTTCGGGTCATAAGAAGGCTTTTGTGCGGCATGATATGGCAATAGGCATCTATTTCAGATCAGGCTCTGGGATTGAGAGGAGGTGTGAGAAGTGCAAAGGATGATATTTATTCCGACTGCAGCCACCATGCATGCTGACCATGACTGGACTCGACCTTCCTTTTTGTATGCAGCCATTCATTGGTCTCGCTTGACTTACTTGTTTGAAAATCACTATGAGAATGCTGTCTTCCGAAGGTACCTATGGTTTGGCTATTATAACAAACAGTTTTCTCACACTACGAGGCTTTCTTTCTTTCTTTTTCTTCTCTCTCTTTTCATATCTGATTCATTTCTCGCCTTTCTAATAAGAAAAAGAAAGAAAAAAACAATTACTCAGACAGTTATGGATTCTAGTTTCTTAATCACTCGCTCCCCAAACTCCAGTTGAAGCCGGGCGTCGCTGTCCACTTTCGACAGATTCTCGTCAGGTACCAAGCTACCATCTAGACAAGTCTTCACTGCCGACGCAAACGAATCTCCAGTTTCGGCCTCTAGAGAGATCAAACTTTCTATGTCCATAAGCCGTTCCTTGACGCTCTTCACAGTTGAAGCTTTCACGGTGGTCATGTCAAGGAATCGGCGAATCGGCATCCAGGCCCCGATTTCGAAAAGTACGACTCCCAAGCTATAAATGTCATAAAGCTTATTAAAGCCCCTACGGCCGTCTCTAGGAACATCGAACTGAATGCTCGGATGTCGATACAAGTCGTGCAGGAGGTTCGCTACCGGCCTCTCCGTTTCTTCGCCGATGTTGGCGGGTCTGGAGTAATCAAATCCGCAGAGGAATGGGGTTGCAGACCGAATGTCGCCTCTAGTTTGGAACACGATATTTTCGCTCCTTAGGCCTTTGTGCAGCCAATTTGTTGCGTGAAGATACCAGATCGATGTCGCAACGGTGCGAGCTATTCGAATCCGAGTCGTCAGAGATGGCTTCTTTGTTGTCGTCAAAAGCTCGAGAAGGGCCACGGGCAACTGGTCTCCAAGGGATTCTGAGCTCTCGAAAATGAACCCGAAGCGAAGCTCCTCCTCATCGTGGACGTATCCCAAGCATGCAGGGACCAGGAACTCGGAAGGCTTCATCTCGTCTCCAAGAAGTCTTGCAAGCTTGGATATTCGCGTTACAACATATGGCGGAGGCCCTTCGTCCTCATCGACTTCATCATAGTATCTCCACTCCATCCAGACTCTCGTGTCATTAAGAAGGCCCGAGGAGCGTGCTGGCCGTTCATGGGCCTCGGGTGCCAACTGGCTGAGGCTATCAAAAGCAAATTCGAACTTGGTTGGTGTACCGTCGAGTAAGGAATCGATACTGACATCCTTGCTGTCCTTTTCTTGAGGCTGATTCTCAATTGCGAGGCTGACAGCCTTGAAGCGAGTCAAGCTAATAAGTCGGTCTTGGTAGGCTCGCGAGCGGGTTTTGTCGAATGCGCCATCTCCTTCGACATGGCTGGCTGCTGAGCTCTTCAGCGAGTGCAGAAGCTCAAAGAGATCGCTCATTCTGTTGTTGACCTGTAGGATCTGCATGAATGTTGCTTCTTGCATCTGAAAATGACGCTTTCTCTCGTATGCCTCGAGCAAGCCCATCATATTGTTGTTGAGAGCCCCCAGATTAGACAAGAGCTTCTCGAACTGAGTTTTGTCAAATGCGGCCCATTGAAGTTGCTTGGGGTATCGCCTTGCTTTCTCGACAAAGTTGAGAGCCTTTTTCTGTAGGACTGAGTAGTCGTCCCGCAACCTCTATTGGGTGATCAGTATTCTCAAACCTGCCATCAAAATAGTAGGAATACCACGCACGGTAACTTTGTCTTCGGTCTGTTCCACCGTATCGTCGGAACTTCTAGTGCTCTCATTTGTTGAAGCAATCAATTTTAGTTTGTAAGTCTTGTCAAGTTGCGAAAAGTCAAGCAGCAGCACTTGAATTTCCCGCAAAATGTCGATCACTGTGTGTCTGTTCAACCTCAGACCCGAATGGAGGGAGGTATCCTTCTCGGTCAACTTGGCGAGAACTGCCCAGCCCAGAAGTTTTTCTTTTTCCATCTGAAGTCGGACCAGCAAGTATCCGCATGATTTTGGCATTTCTCTGGCCTCAAGAATGAGGTTGTAGCCTGTTGGGCATCAGCAACTTATCCAGTGCGGGGATGGATGCATCATTTTTGGACTTGACCTTGAACACAGGAAGAGAACAACTCGAAGGTTAGAGACACTGCCCCAATGGCCAATCCAGCTACGCTAAGAGGATCCATATCAGGAGGCGGTCGTTGAGCGTGTTTAGTTCTGGCTGGGATGGGAGTTAATTGCCGAGGAGAGTTATCAGGCTCCCATAAGTTGGATCAGGCTGAAAATACCTCTCATGCACATAGCTGCACCCCCGCATAGTTTCAAATTACGTGAGCATGCCCTGGGAAGGCTGTGGTAATGGTTTGTTTCGATAGGTCCGATGGCTACGAGACGACATACAGCGATAAGTAAACCCTGGTCAAGATTGCAGAATTTGGGCGGAGGCAATAGCACGTTCTAGTTCTCATAGGCACCCGATACACAACCATTTCATCTACTTCGATACATTCAACAGTAATATGGACTTCAGCGCCTCGGCGGCAATGAACTTGAGAGCTATATAACACGGCTATCACCTACCTTGGCATCCAGTGGTGCTTCTTTGCTTCGAAGAATTAAACAGTGTATTCGTATCAACAACAAAATTCGGTCAACATTTCTCTCCTATATGCGTCGGGATTCCTAGATGGCAAGTCTCAGGATACTGGATCTAAACTTTTGACGCGTGGCATATATAATCAAGCAAGCAGCTAACCGCAGCAATTATTATGCAGAGCTCACTATTAAGGAGGAGATATAAGCGGACTACAACATGTCCTTAATCAGCTACTGCAACCCTTTGCTTCTAGCCAATTTATTATAATGCTTATAAATTGCGGCAGCATACCGTGACGCATTTGTCGACCCTTTGGTTACGCCTCTGCAACATCTAGATGTCATCCGACAATCCGGAAAAATCGGCATAGCACTCAAGTATGCAAAGGATCATCGTATGCAGAAGCTTTTCATTTCAGCCTCACTATTAAACAGACGGATCTCTATCTCCCTTATCTCCGCTGGATAGTCCCAAGCTCGGAGGCTTTCTATTTGCCCCGTTAAAAAGTCTACACGGGCTTTAGGTGTTTTATGTCCGATAGTCTACGCTAGGGCATCACTATATTCTGATCTGTTTATACGCTAACCTCCAGTCGTATTCAAAGGCGCTAAGCTGTTGTACTATCGTCATTGAATCATCGACAAGTATTCTGAGATATGAAGGTTTGAGATATACGGATTGGCTATAAATAAGCAAAACGTCCGTAGTATAGAGATGTCTTAAGCATTGAGTAACCATATTTCATTATCCATTATGTCAGTCAACAATACCGCATACCTCACGGCCGTAAAGGCTCCCCTTGAGCTCAGACCAGCTCCCCTCCGAGAGCCAAAAGAAAACGAGATCATGGTGAAAAGCCACGCCCTTGCTCTCAATCCTGTCGATGCTGCTCAACAGAGACTTGGCCCATCAGTATTCCCGTGGCTGAAGTTCCCCGCTATCCTGGGCTGCGATGTTGCTGGACAGGTGACAGCTGTTGGCTCTGGCGTCACCAAGTTCAATACCGGTGATCGCGTCGCTGGGTATAATCTAGGAGCTTTCCAAGAGTATGTACCTGTGAAAGAGCACTGCTGTTTCAAGATGCCGGACAACATCAATTATGAAGAGGCAGCCGTGCTTCCTTTGTGCTTGAGTGTGGCTGTCAAAACCCTATTTCATCCGGACTATCTGGCACTGGACCTACCTAGTCCTAGCACCACAGCCAACGGAAAGGTCATACTTGTTTGGGGCGGATCTACAAGTGTCGGCTGCAACATGATCCAGCTTGCCAAAGCGGCAGGATTTGAGGTCATAACCACCGCATCGCCCAGAAACTTTGACTATCTCAAGACACTCGGGGCTAGCCAGGTCTTCGATTACAATTCACCAACGATCAAAGAAGATCTGGTTGCCGCGGTCAAGGGAAAGATTGTGGCCGGTGCTATTGCGAATGGTGGTCTGGACGTTTCAGTCTACCCTTCGATCGTGGATGCTTGTGCAGCTGTTGCCTTGAGCTCATCGGACAATTGCAAACTGGTCCCTCTGACCATGGTCCCTCGCTTCCAACTGCCCGATGGCATTGAGACAAAGTTTGTTGTCCCGCTGGCGACTGATAAGGAACTTTCCTCCTGGGCTTTCAATGACTTTATATCAGACAAGCTGGCGAAAGGCGACTTTGTGCCGGCCCCAGATCCAAAGGTCGTCAGCCACGGGCTTGAGACTTTGCAAACTGCTTTGGAAACACTTGATGCTGGAGTATCTGCGAAGAAGATTGTGGTCACAGTTTAGGAAGAGATACAAGAAAAATAGTATGAACCGATGTATACTCATCTGTATTATATTCCTTATCGGGGGTCAAGCCAAACTCAGATACTGAAGAAGACAAGTTCAAAGTTTCAAAGCCTATATGAACCAAGAAGTAATTCTCTCTGTAACAACTAGCCGAACCACAAGAACCGCATGACCTCAGAAAGCGTGAACTTCCAACTAAGCCCATGCGTCGAAGAAGCGAACGGCTTGGTAAAAGGCCTCTTCTTTAGCAAACACCTGCTGCGGCTCAGACGTATTGGGGCGAACCGCAAATCCATGAGAAGTGCCACTGTACAAAACTGAGGTAAACGGCTTTCCAATCTTGGTCAGAATAGCATCAGTCTCGGCTTGTCTCTCTTGCGGGAAGATATTGTCATTGGCTATACAGATGTCAGCTTTTCCAACTCCCCAATTATTTTATCTGGGATCAGACTTACCAGCACCAGCAATGGAGACTGGCTTTATGACGGCCTCAATTTCATCTGTCTCGAGTAAACTGGGATGCGCGGTGAAGCCGACATCTACACCTCCATCTTTGTCAAGAGAACGAAACACGTAGCGTCCACCATAGCAATAGCCGGTTGCGGCAATCTTGCTAACACCAAGTTCCTTGCGGAGATACTTGAGTGCTTTAGCGACGATGGGGTCCGCAACACTGGGAGGGTGCTTGGCGAGGAAGTCGGTGACATTGAAACCAGGCGTATCTACGCTTGGAGCCGGAGAGCCGTTGAACAAGTCTGGTGCAACTGTGACGAATCCATTGCTCGCGAACTTGTCGACCAGCCTATACAATGTCAATACAGAGTGGAAATTTGGCATTCTGGGGCTCTGACTGTCTGTTCTCCTTGAGCTGAATGCCATAGACATCGGTCAAAAGCAGGATGCCAGTCTTCTTCCCGGGTTTCTTGTAACCCAAAGATTTTTGGCGGGGCTTCGCGACGTAGAGAGTCACTGTTTGAGTAAGACATTAGGCCTGTATTTGAGTGCAATATGGGAAAGAAAATACTGACATCCTTGGTATTTGACCTCTTCACCTCTCTGGCCATGGCCACTCTCGACAGCCGTCTCCGCCATCACCCCGCTCGGGGCAGTAACGGAGATAAGCGAGAGAAACACGGCAATTGGCTGAAAGAACCTCATTATTTCGACTTGTAGCGACGATGGATGAGTTGAAGAACAAAAAGAAGCACAGAGAATCAGGCAAGAGGGGGATTCATATAGACTTTCAAGAGAGTGGCTGGTTTAGCTTACGAATCCTGCCGTAATCTGCAGGCTAAAGGCAAGTCACTGTCGTCATTATCCCTGCCATGATGTTGACGTGCCTGGCTAAGACGGCATTGGAGGATGATAAAGTCTATTGCAACCCTCGAAGTGGGGCGCGGGTACGGCTCGGGCGGAGCATTATGCTTATTTGGATTAACCTTTAGAACCCTTTTGGGAAAACATCCCGCTGTGAGATTCTGGGAGTAGCCATTTGCACCTGTATCGACAAGATGTTCCTTTCCATTTTGAAGTATTCGTTGTCAGAGCAGTGGGATAGTTGGTTTGGCGGTCAGAGGTAGCAGGAACTAAATTACAAGTTAATCTTTCCGGTCAAGGATATCACTTAGCACAACCTTGTCGGTTCCATATAACATGGATGTCTGCATCGGCAGTTATCGCTACCAAAAAAATTGATATCGAACCGATTATCCGTATCAAGCCCATATAAACTGCTCCTGCGCCCAGGCACTATCCCTCGGGAACAACACAGTGATCCTCGTATTCCCTCCAATATGAGATGATCCCTGCGGTTTCTCATTCAACAAAACCCCTCTGCGGACCTGACAGAACCCATTGACGTCAAGAGGTTCAACAAAAGCCAGAGCTGGAGAAGAGTGGAGGTCGGTCAGATTAAGGTGTTGTAAATGAAGAAGTCCAATCATATGGGGTATGGTAGCCAGCAAGCCTTCACCTGACCTATATTCGGCGTTCAAATTGGGTACTCTCAATGCTTTGCGCCATCCGCCACCGCAGGACTTCCATGGATCCTCTTCATTGCATATCCTGGCAATTTGTAGCGGCGGTAGATCTCCTCGAGCGTAACATTTGAGTTTGCGGTTGTTCCGACCGACAACGTAGCGATTTGGCTTGATCTCTTCCCGAAGGATGCTGCATATTTTTCTTGGCACATCAGCTATCGTGGCAACGCGGTTGAGCTGGCTAATCTGATGCTGATCTGACAGCTCTGCCTTGAATAGGGAAATCGCACCGACGAAATCATCGCTGTACGTAATGACGGTCAGATATTCGCTGTCTCCGCCCATGTATTTGTCAAGTCCAAGAAGTTCATTCTCTAGAGCTTGCAACGCGTCAGGGTCATCGGTCAATGGCTTTTCGCTTGGGTTTGTGTCATTGAGTCCTCGTAGAACTCGGATACGGCGACCTTCAGAAGCTCGCCACATTCCCAACCACTCGTAAGACGTGAAAGACCTTTTAAGCAGAGCAGGCACGCCTGTTGTTGACAGTCCCCCTCCTGATCCAAGAACTTGTAATTCGCCGCCGAGCTCGACTTTCTCAAGGAAATCGTTGAATGCTTTCTTGGTTTGGGCCACGAAACGTCCTTGAGGTCGTAACTCATATTCGTCCATCCTTGCATTCCATCCAGAGAACAGAGGCACGGACCCAGACCCAACGCTCGTGACGTTCCATCCAGGCTCTAGAATGGTCGTTGAGATATGCAGCGTTTCTTCAAACAAGGCCTTTTTGAGAGACAATTCGAACCGATTCTCTCTTACTGGCTCCGGCTTCGGTACTCTGCCTGGTTCTGGCCGTGATGCACTGGCTAGAGCACGTCGTGGGGGCTCAACAGCCGTTGCTTGAGACATAATAGTTGTTCTCGGACTGCTGCCGTTCAACTTCTCACGGGGTTTGTCTGCTTGGCCTTGAGACTTCTCAGCAGTAGGTTTGGTCAGCCTTGCACATGACCCTCCAACGGACTGACTCGTCGTCCAGAGACAAGAGCCAGCAGCTTTGATACCACGAACAGGAAGCTTAACACAGCTCCGCCATGGACTTCTGCCTCCTTTCTTGTCCACACACACATCTATTGGAAAGTCTTCTTGAGGCCACGCAACAACAGACATTCGTTCAAATCTTTGCTGGCGACCATGGTATCTCCTTTCTGAAACATAAAGCACCCCTTCCTCCCAGTAAGAACGCCCGCCGTGGTCAGGTGGTTCTATCCCAGCCGCAACGGAAGGTTCTTGGGGCATTCCCATGTGTAGTTGGTCCTGAACTCTAGGCCGCGCCCGTAAAGACAGAGGATCTATTGAACCTTCATCTGGTCGCGTCTGGTTGTGACGATTTACTTCGACCAAGCGACGCAGTCTTTCAGCCTCCTGCGCGGCCCTCGCGCGTTCGGTCCTGAGACGACTTCTTTCAATTTCCCGCGCAGTGCTCTCATCCCAAGGGTCCAGAGCCAGAGAGGAGTCATCGTCTTCATCATCTTCAACTTCGTCGTCAGACTCGGGCTTAAGACTGGTATTCAAACGCTGTAGCTGAAGCAGAGTCTTGGCCTTTTCTTCGGTGCTCCGCGACCCTTGTAGAAGGTCTTTCAGAACATCAAGGCCTTGCAAGGGGTTGCGATTTATGTCCCCGTAAGCTGGTCTTGATAAAGGTTCCATGATATTTTAACAAGATAATGTGTGAGTCTGAATTATGAAATTACCATGGGAAGACCGGTGGGATATTTAAACTCGATCAATGAAGTCAGCTTTGCGACGAGGCTTGAATACACGTGATGCGATACTACCTCCGCGTTTTGACGGAGGCTTGAGATCAGGAATGTTCAGGTACCTGTGGTAGCTTGCCCGCTGCAAACTCAAGTTGGACTTTTCTTTTCAACAAATTGCTATCTCCTGGTTGCCGTGTTTGTTGTTCGATGGGCAATTTTAGCCTTATAGACCATTGACCTGCGTCGGGCGGTAATTGATAAGAATAGCCTCTAGGTATGACCCGGGCCCGTGGCGGAGCGGGCCTTGCCGACGGGACGGAACCTGGCAGTTGTTACTTCTAGACGGGTACTCCGGAACTTGAGTTCGATGTGGCTTCACACTAGTGATTAATAGGTCGGTCAAGCCAAGTACAAGCAGTTAGATAGAATGTCACAGATGCATGTTGTGTGAAGAGAATGTAATTGGCGGAAGCGATATATAATCCTTAAAAAGGCAGCTTCAAGGTCTAAAAAGTCTATCTAAAAATCCAAAACATGCAAAAAAAGATAAGAAAAGATCTAGGTATCTACTTGACTAAATTTTAGGCTTCTCTATCCAGCGACTGAGCCTGGCACATATCCGCATACACACCTCCCATTGCCTGGAGCTCCTCATGGGTCCCCACCTCAGCAACTTTTCCACCAACAAGCACGAAAATCACATCAGCATTCCGGATGGTTGACAGTCGATGCGCAACCGCGATAACACTACAGCCGCTCTCCTTTCTCGATTTCTCGAGTGCTTCTTGAACAAGTCGCTCAGAATGCGAGTCCAGCGCTGAAGTTGCCTCATCGAGAAGCAGCAGCTTGGGCTTGCGAATCAGGGCACGGGCGATCGCAATGCGTTGCCTTTGACCACCCGAGAATGCGGAGCCACGTGCGCCGCAATGGGTGTTGAAGCCCTCTGGGAGTGATGATACAAAGTCGAGGACATTTGCCTGGCGAGCTGCTTCGTTCAATCGCTCGTCGGATGCATCAGCGGAGTCGCCATCCAAGCCCATCAGAATATTTTCCCGCACGGAGCCTTCGTAAAGCACAGGTTCCTGCTGGACTATAGACATTTCATTGCGATATAGACGAGGGGAAATGTTTTTGATGTCTTGTTGACCGACGCAGATCGTGCCAGAGGTTGGATCGTAGTATCTCTCGAGCAGTGAAACCAGTGTTGATTTACCGCAACCGCTTGGGCCGACGACGGCGACGAACTGAGATGGGTTGATCTGTGACGCATGTTAATATATGCAAAAGGGTTCTAGGGAAGAAAATCTTACATCCATTGAAAGTCCCGAAAGAACTCTGGTTCTTCGGCCCTTATACTTGAAGTAAACATCATCGACACCAATAGTCCGGTTGAAATCAGGGCCCTTGACTTTGTTATCGTCTGTCTCTCGAATGATAGGGGTCTCCTCTCGCAGATTGAAGAGATAGTTTGCAGCGCCCTTCGCCCTTGTGAGACTGCCCAAGTTGGCAAAGAGCTGTGCACCAGACTGGCCGGCAAAAAGAATACCCATGAAGATCAAGAAGAACTGCTCCGCAGTATACTCGCCCGAGGCCATAAGTCGCGAGCCGTACCAGAAGCCGAGAGCCATGACAAGAAACTCCACTGATTGCGAAAAGGCATAGGCAACCATGGCGATTGAAAGAGACTTGACCGATTTGATCACGATGCTGGAGAGCGTTTCTGAGTACTCCTGAATGAAGTCGGACTCGGCAGTCAGGGACGCAACAGTTCGCAAGGCGGAAACGGCTTCACTGGCCAGACTAGCGCTCTCTCGGAATCGCACCTCGTTACTCTCGTGGAGTCTGGTTTCTAGTCGAATCTTGACATAGCCTGATCCCGTAACCAGTGGTAATCCTGCAAACACCATTACGAGGGCAAGCTTCCAGCCATATCCAAGCGCAAGAGCCGAACTTGCTGTAATGCTCACGACCATGACGAGGACGATGAAGATGTTGATTCCGAGAAGCTCCTGCAGACTACTAGGGACTGATGATAGGATAGAAGCAAGAGCTCCAGATGAGTTCTCGGTCCGGTCAAAGAAATCAATGTCCATGTCGACCATGCGACTAAAGAGCTCAAGGCGATACTGGTACGACATCGATTGTGAGACGATATTGGCCATATAGCCGATGATGAAGTAAGAAACCAAGTTTCCAAGCGCAATGACGAAGAACATAAGCGAATAAAAGTTGGCATCCGAGGCAGAAGGTTCGTTGGAAGAGAAAATGGTGATAAGTCTCGAGAATAAGATAGCTTGACCGGGCCAAGTCGCTGCGGCTATGCTGCAAGCTGCTGCTGCCACGCAGATAGCAGGAAGGAGGGATTTCTGCTCTTTGAGGATAAGGAAGATGCTTGTCAAGAGAGATCGATCTTTGGGCTTGGACCTTCCATCTCTCAGCGCGACGGACTTCTCGGTTTGTGCTGTCATGACACGCTCCACAGCATCCTCAGAGTCGGTCACCATCGGCTCTTCCTTGGTACTGAGATTATTGTGAGTGTCGTTCTCTGGAATGTCAAGGTTCTGTGCCTTGATGAGTCTGGCATAGTGAGCGTCCAGTGAAATTAGCTCCTCGTGTGTGCCTTGTTCAATGGCCTGGCCAGCGGAAATGACGACGATGTTGTCAGCATCCTTGATGGTCGATAGTCGATGGGCGATGACAACTGTGGTCCGTTCTTGAGAAACGCGCGACAAGGCCTTCTGTACGATCCGCTCAGCGGTGGGGTCAAGGGCACTGGTCGCTTCATCCAGCAGCAAAATCTTGGGGTTGGAAACAACGCTGCGCGCAATGGCAACACGCTGCTTTTGGCCACCACTCAGTGTGCCACCTCGTTCGCCAAGGTAAGTGTCGTAACCCTGTAGACATAATTAGCGAGCATGGCCGGTAAGGTGGTAGAGTTGCGTACCTGTTCCAATTTCTGAATGAACTCGTGTGCATAGGCGGCTTCACAAGCTTCTTGGACGAGCTTCCTCTGTTCATCAATGCTCAAGGTCTTTTGAGCTTCTGTGAATCCCTTCGCCACGTTTTCGAATACGGTTCCTCGGAAGAGCACAGGTTCCTATAAGAAGCTTTTGTTAGATGTAATGTAATAACAGTAGAGTAGCCACATAGATCGTATTAGAGTATAATCAAACATTATCTAATGGCTGACAACTTGAGTCATAAGATGATAAAGATTTTGATGAGTTTAGGCAATGTGACATGATTTATCTTGTAATTATTACAAGATAAATCCGGACTTTTCCTAACATACCTGTTGGACAAGGGCCATTTGAGATCGTAGCCACTTAACGTTGAGCATCGACACGTCCGTACCGTCGAGAAGGAGGCGGCCTGAAGACGGTACATACCACCTTTCCAGTAATCCGATAATTGTACTCTTACCAGAGCCACTTGCACCGACGAAGGCTGTAGTCTTGCCTGCAGGGATATTCAAGCTGAGGTTCTTCAGCACTTGCGTATCGGGTCGCGAAGGATACGAAAAGGAGATGTCGTCGACTTGTAAGTTACCCTGGCAGGTTGAGGGTACATTGCCTTCGTCGGAGAGGGGATCCAAAGAAGATGGCTTGTCGAAAATCTTGAAAAGCTCCGAAGCTGCTGCCGCACCATTGGCAAGGGCAGGAATCTGGGGGTATAACAGACCGATCGAAGACGATGCGAGAAGCACAGAGAGTACGACACTAGGAGTGAGTGATTAGCCTGGTCAAAAAACCAAGTAAGAGAGGATACCGTACGTGAAAACAGTGCCGATAGAGTCAATCTCGCCGCTCTGATACATGCGAAAGCCCTGCCAGAAAGCCAAAGCATTTCCACCGTACGTGCAAAAGTAGGTCGACGAGCTCATGACCCCGTAAATGATTGACTTCTTCTTGCCGTACTGGTGAGCTTCCTCGAGGTATTCGCCGTAGCGCACTTTCATCCTGCTCTGAGCCCAAAAAGCGTGGACTGTTCGAATAGAGGCCAAAGCCTCTTGAGCAAACGCGTTGCCCTGAGAATACGAGCCCGTAACCTTTGCCTCGAGAGGCGTATCGATAGCCATGCCGATACCAATGATGAGGAAAAAGAGAGGTACAACTGTTAAGGTGATGAGCGCCAGCTTCCACTGGACAGCGATTGCGACGACGAAGGATGAGAAGAACATGGCGAGTCCTTGGACCAAAAGGGACAGCTTCTCGGCGATACCTTGGTTGATACGAGTAACATTGGTCGTTATCTGAGTCGCAGGCGATCCAACATTGGCCGTATCGAAGTACCAGATTTCGGTTCGCAGAAGATGTTCCAGAAATTTTTGTCGAAGGACTCGAGTTGTACGAATGCCGGAGATTGTAACAGCTGTTGTAGCGACATAGGCGAGGACAAATTTGCCAACGAAGAGGTAGATGAACCATAGCACAAATTGGTTGACATCATTCTTGAAGTCGTCGGGGTCTGCCGAGCCACCTGCAAAGTCGCTGAATCTTCCTGTAAATTGTCCAAATACGATTGTCATTAATGGCATAGCTGCTCCGCTTGCGATGGAGCAGATGAGTGAGGTGATGTTGAGGAACCAGTCGAGACGGTCGGCGAATCGGTAGACGCGCCATAGATCTCCTAGCCCTGCCGGTTTTTCAGCCTCATCTTTTGGTGTTGAATCTGTCGTTGTTGCGTCCTCGACAAGGATCTTCTTTTCGTTTTCGGCGTCCATGTTGGACGTTAATGTTGACGCTATCGTTAATAGGAGAAAGGAGAAAGTTAAAATAGATTGAAAGAGAGTAAGAAGGCAAAATAGGAAAAGGGAGCCTTGAACTCTAGGAACTGGGTAGTCGAGGTTGCTTGTCGAGTTCAATGTCCAGGAATCCCAGAACGTGGTGGCGCTAGAATACTTAAGCACTTGAGTCCGTGGTCATATCCGCAGACGGGATCCGCCAACGATCCGTCAAAAGATGGCTCATGCTGACTGCATTGCCATGATGTCCCCTTGCCAAGCAGGCGGCCCAGTGAATAATGGACACTGTACCTAACTTGAGGATGAGTTGATAAAATATTTAGAGCACATTTCAGGCTAAAGATATGCTAAATTGCCTAATTTATTTTGTTCTCTTACCTAGTAATATTATTAGGTAGAGTGTCCATTATTTACCGACCCGCCTACCAAGATAGATTTCCCATCCCTGAACAATAAAACTCATGCCTACGGTTAGGTTACCCTATCTAAACGGACGCGCGGGCTCGCGGGTGCCAGGCGAGCCAATCGATGTGATCGGCGCTAGTAAAATTAGGGGACTTTCACAGAACTCGGAGCCACGGGGCCCGCGGCTCCGTGGGAGCGAGAACAAGCCCAATACTTTTCCGTTCTCCCGTTCTCCCGTTCTCCCGCAACGAAACGAACCTCACACACGCCCTGCCTCATTTCGTGTCCTCTCGTTTAGAGCTCAGAACGTCATGTCAGGCGCTGGAGAGGAGACTATCCTGGCCAGACGACAACGTCTCGCACAGGTGCCACGAGCGGTATGTGGCCCTACTATCGCGGGGGTCTAGCACAGCAGTATACGCTAACTAGCCACCAAAGTGTGAAGCATGCAAGGTCCGGAAGGTGATTTCATCCGTTATTCATGTTTACTTGAATTATGCTCAAAAATTATAGATCCGCTGTGATAGATCTCATCCTTGTGGAAATTGCCGGGCTTCTGGCATTGCATGCCAACAAGCTGGTTCTGTACAATCAGACACTCGTCCCAAAACAGATAGGGTAGCACATTTGTAAGTTCGACACCCTTATTTCTTCCGATGATACTTACAATGTCAAAAAGGGAAGAGTATGTGGCGAGCCTTGAGGCTCGATTGGCCAGAGTGGAATTCCGCCTAGGAGACAAACAGCCCGCACACTCACCCCCGTCTGCATCTACATCTGCACCTACGTCTACAGCCGCACCCACAGCCCCGAAAAAGAACTCCTCTGTTTCTCCCGCTGCATCTTCTGAGCCTAGCGTTTATGATGTCGCCCCATCTCCTGCGCCTGTGGGTGGCTTATACGAGGGAAGCTCATCGTTTCTCAACCAGTCCGTACGAGCCAGCCAAGAGATTCAACGATCTGTAGCTGCAGACACTCCAGAGGCGGCTCAAACCATCACCGAATCGTTTAACAAGCTAGATTCTTTGCTTCACGGCCAAGATGATAAACAGTCATCAATAGGCACTTCCACTCGGCCTGTCCCCGAGTTGACACCTCTGCCAGTTCCAGCTGTTCTCACTATTTTGCGGAGGATCAAAGGCAAGTTTTCGCTTATTTGACCAGCAACGAACTACACATCGTGTATGCTAACTGTTCATAAGCTCGTCCCATGCAGTTCCTTCCTGGTCAAGCTATCACTGACGTAAAGTTGATCGAGCATCTCTGCCAAAAAGTCTATTTTCCTACGGAGCCCGTGACCCTCGGTCACGTCACGAGCGTGAACGGGATCATGCGTCTACTACTACGCGAATTTATCATTACTGAGGAGTCTCTTGGTGAAGAGTATGACCTGAAGGGATTAATGGCACAGGCTGGACGAAACTTCGACCTAGGCATTGAAACCTTTGAGCTCTTGACAGTGCCCAGTTTCGAAAATGTTCTTGCTCTGGCAACTGCGGTTAGTGATTCTTGTCCATGATCTATAGTCGTAATGCTGATATATCTTGTCTACGCACAGATCCTCAAGATCCAGAACGAGAGCAAGCCCGTCCTCGCCCGCGCCCTTATCAACTCGGCGCTCAGTCACTGTCAAATGCTGGGCTATCATCGTGAGCTCACGTATCAAAAAGATCGCAGCTCATTTGCTGAAAATAAGCGCCGACTCTTCTGGACGCTATATGTCTTTGACAAAGCAAATTCTCTTCACCTGGGTAATGCTTCTAGAGTGCAAGATTTCGAAGTCGACGCGCATTATCCCGCGATACCTGATGAGCCAGCCGAAAAGCCTTGGATCGAGCTCTTTCATCTAGCCATTAGGTTAGCCAAGATACAAGGTCTGATATTCGACAAGCTATACTCGCCAGCTGCATTACAGTCGCCAGCTATAGAGCGCAGGCAGTGGATTGACGCCTTAGTTGCTGATGCGCATCAATGGAGGTATGATTTGGATCATGTAGGTAATCCCTGCGCGAAATGCTCTCACGGTATCCTGTCCCTCTTGCACTCACTGACCGACATGTAGCTTGATGGGAGCCAAGTGCGTTTTGCCAAAATCCTTGATCTATCTATGGCACATTGGGACATCATGTATTATTCGACGTTGACTTCGCTATTACGAGCCCCGGCCATGCCAGGCGTTGGGACTGACATGACTTCACAATGCTTCCAAGCCGCAAGGCTCAGTTTGCAGAGTCATCTTCGCGCATTCTCAGGATACGGTGGCGCAAAGATGTTGTCGAAAGCGGACTACATTGATTGGTAGGTGAATCCCTCTCATGTCGAGATCCGTCAGCTTACGCTAACAGGGCCCTTCACAACTCTTCATTCACGCCTTTCGTCGTGATTTTCCTCCACTCTATCGCATCCAGCAGTCTAGAAGACGTCGAACTTCTTGAAAAAGTCGTCGATACCTTTCGCAGCGCTCGAGAAATCCACGCAGGCGCCGAGAAGCTGTACCAAATCTGCGCCACATTTGCGCGGCTAGCTCGTCGCATGGTGGAGGCGCGGAACACTTCGGTGGGCATGTACGATCAAAACACCGACTCGCTTCAGGTCGTGGGTGTGTCAGAGAATGCGCCGCTGAATTGGTCCGAGGCTTTTAACCAGCCATCAGGGCAACCTGCTGAGGCTGATGGTTTCACGGGCTTTCTCAATGATGACATGACGTCGATGTTGGCTGATTGGATTAATGGGCAACCTCCCGCGACTGAAATGTTTGCTATGGATTTTGGAGAATAGCCTTAGTCGTATCTTGTGAATATTACGGAAATCGGGATCAAGAGTTTATGAAACTCGGAATTTTCATATTATACCTCGGGGCGAAATAAAACTTCTCATGCGAGACTTCACCTCTATTATAACATCTAAGTCGCAAATTAATAATGAATTAATAAAACTCAGAACAAATCTGTACCATGATATTCATGTTTAGTAGAACTCAGTCTAAATTATTACTATTCTTTTAGTGTGAGAACATATGGAGTGTGGAATGGGAGACGCGTCACCAGACTAATATGGTTGTACCCGTGTAAATCAGGCAGCTAGATATTTCCGGTCGTAGACCCGCGAGCCGGCCTTGTATGTAATGGATTTGAGAATACTGCGCGTTTCAGGTTTGATAATACGGCTGCCTTAGATTCATGGCCATGTAAAGTGGCAAGGTACACGTCTTTGCCGCAAGGCTGCTGAGACAAACAGAAATTGTGCTCAGCCTGACTTTCTTGGCTGACACAGTAAGCGTGATCTTAGTTCAGCCGGACTGCAAGTTATTCGTCTGCCTGACCAGGCAGAGATATTGTCAATTGATCCAATGTTGCTAAGAATAGGGCAGCGTATGTATATATTGTCGCCACAGAACCTAAGTCATGTCTATATAAATCAGGTACGGGACTCGATTGACTTTGAAACTACCGACCCCTGCCGAAGTTTAAAAGTTCATCGTCTTTCTTTCTCAGAACATATCCCAAACTTCATAAAAATCTTTGAAAGGATCATTAATATTCTCCTGTCAAAATGGCAGTATGTTTCCCCTTTGTCTCATATTCATCTGTTGACTGACAGCTTGTCTTATGCAGTCTGCGTCAGGGTATGCTTCTCATCCCTTCCTCATCATATGTCACCGAGCTTTGCCTGATGAACAATACTCACATATGTACGTAGTGTTTCGATCGATCAAGAATGCATCACTGCAGCCAACACCCTCCGGTCGTCTAGAGGAGCCAACAAGATCAAGTTTGTCACCTTCAAGATCGCGGACGACGAGCAAACTGTTGTGGTCGATGAAACATCGCCCGATCCTGACTACGAAACTTTTCGTCAAAAGCTCATCTCGGCTGTTGACAAGAATGGGAAATCCGCTCCTCGCTATGCACTTTATGATGTAGACTATGATCTTGGAGAAGACGGAAAGAGGTAAGTATCAGTGTATCCTCAAGCATATCGTAGCTGACAATATATACGTAGGACCAAAACGATCTTTATCTCTTGGGTGCCTTTGAACCTGCCCATCAAGGTATTTTCAACGATCTAACTGATGTGTTTATATCGATTGCTAACCTCCTTCATCAGCTTCGCATGCTCTATGCCACCACTATGGAAAACTTGAAGAAAGCAGTCAACATCGGTCTGTTCATCCACGCTGATGGCCCCGAAGATATTGAATGGGAGGAAGTGCTCAAGACTGCAAGCGGCGGCAAGGCTAAGTAAAACAGGACACTGGTTTCGGATGAAAGGTATCTTGCGAAAGGATGCACGTGGTTTTCTTTGGCTATTGTGTATACGATAACAAATTCGCCAGGTCACGACATAAACAGCAATAACACACTTGTATGGTCAGATAAGCGGCTCGAGTTACTGTCTCAACTACCTAGGGTATATAACAAATCTTCTTGGAAATAACATGATAGTTCCTCCTCATGGGTGTCCTGAGAGATTGAAGCTGGCCTTTTGTAGAGATGCCAAAGGCTTTGAGATTGTGGACTGATACAACCCAACATAGTTGAACAGAAATTTACAGACATCTCGCCTGCAAGACATACATTTACCCTTGACTGCCCTGTCGTTGCTCGCCATTCTGATCGTCCTCGATTTCTAGTCTTTTTCCCTAATAACAAAATCTTCCATAAATCGAGCTCTGGTCCCAAGGTGAAGTATCCATCTCTTGCTGGAGGTAAGTGATATCATCCTCTATCGTCTTCATTACGGAACTGGCATCACCAAACTCCATCTTCTTTGCAATCCCCCTGTACCACCCAGCAAGGTCATGATGTCCCCATTCTTTCTTTTCCTTAGAAATACTAGCCAATACCCTGGCCGAAGCTATCGTGTCTTGACGTGACGTTTCTTCGAGTGCCTGCTGCAAACGAAGAATATCATGTTGTAAATTTCTGTCGCGAATGCCTCGATAGAGTTCAACGAAAGCGTTCTGTATCTCAGTCGTGGCCTGTCTAACAAATGCGCCGGCAAGCGGATCGTTTGGCGTCAAAATGCAAGAGATAAAAACATCCCATGCCGAGACTTTCCGTGCCGTCCTTTCGCCTGCCGACCCTATAATCGTGGTTTTAAACTGCGTGTCAATCCCTGACAGTTCTAGGCTTATAAAGTAGTTGATAGTATCCAAACTAAAGCGCCTGGCTGCAATGTGCAAGAAGATCGAGGAATTGGCGCTCAAATCGTTCATACAAGCCTGGTCCTGCATCAGGCATTTGATGACAGGTAAGTTGTCCAAGCACAATGCCACATGTAGAGCTGTGGAACCATGGAAGTCGCGAGCTTTGAGGAAAGAACTAGAACACACACCACTGACAAGTAATATCTGCCATACTTCCTCAAACCTCGGGGGGTCTGGGTCGAGTCGGCGATTGTTGGTTGCTCTTCTTGCGAAAGAGTGCAGTGCTGTTTGGCCATGCTTATCGAGGGCTGTGGGAGATGCACCAGCGAGTAACAAGAGGCTGACGACTTCTGGTGAGCCAACCCCGAGTGCCCAGTGCAATGCCGTTCTGCCATGGCTGTCCCTTTCTGCAAGATCGCACTTGTTTGTTAACATCAAGCGAACACATTCGACTAAATCGTTATCCACAGCCATTATGAGTGCTGTTTGGCCAAGATAACAGTGTTCGTTGATGTTGGCGCCTTGGGCAAGCAACAACTTGACAACGTCAAGCCTTTTCCTTCCGACTGCCAATCCGAGGGGTGTGAACCCGGCCTCATCGTGGATGTCAATGGCCCACGGCTCCTCGGATATGATCGTCTCAATTTCGGGTGCATCGGCCCATTGGATAATTGCATCGCAAAGTTTGGTTCTTTTTTGTCCGTCACCATCATCACCTAACTCTATCATTCGATTCAAGAGCCAGGACTGGTGATCTGTAGGAGCCCAGCTCCTGAGGGCATTATTCGCCAAGTATAAAACAGTCCTGAAAGCGGAATCAAGTTAGTACAGATAGGAAAAGTGTTTTGGGATGACATACTTTGGCAATCCCTGTTTCCGTAGTACACTGCTCCAGAAGAAGAGTAAGAGCTCCAGATTCTCGTATTTCTTTAATCTTAAGGTATACTACGTGGTCCATCAGAAAAGTGCAAAACAAACAGTGCTGGCATATGACGCCTTACCTCCAACCACCCTTCACCTAAGTAGTTCACATCGGAGGGGTGATACAGGGAGCCGTTGACACACAGTTCTTGCCGTAGTCTTTCTGGTGAAGATCCAATCGCCTGGACTGTTACTTGGTCCTGGAACATCGTTCTCGCGGGGCGCAAAGCATATCTCAGCTGGGTCCATTTGCCGTACTGGACTGGGAAGCCCTTCGCTACAGTATACAACCATTCTCGACGGTCGCGGTCGCGGTCGGGCCTCACCCAAACCGGAGGCTTGCAAGCCCGATCGGTACACTCAACCCATCTATTGCTACCAGAGCCGTGAAGCCAGAAACCGAGGAAGTTGACATCTCGCGGTACGCGTCGCTGAAAATGGCATCGACATTGGCATTCTTTGGAGCATGCCGACTCGCCCATGGGTACTATGCCGTCTACACCGATCCATGTTTCCGTATTTGTAGGATTTTCGGATAGTGCCGAGTCATAGCAGACTAACTGTTGCGATCCCATGTCTGGAGTAGCAGTAGAGCTGTCTCGGTTTTCTAAAAGTAGCCGTTCAGATCCGGGACCAACTGAAGAGTGTTGTGTTGACAGGAGTAGGGTGGATATTGTCTGTATTTGATGCATCATCTGGGTCCCAAAGCTGAGAAGACGAAGATGTTAGCACAATTCAAAAGGAACACGATTAGGTGAGTATAGAGGCTTGGTAAACCGTGAACAATATACTCGTCTTGCTTTTTTAACCGGCTTGTGACGACAGCTTGATGGTGAAGAAGCGCAGCGTTTTGCAGGTCCGACTTGGCATTTCGTGCTTTGTCGCGTAGTTGCTCTATCTTTCGTTCTCGCAATAACCATCTACGCTTGGATATGTTGGTACTTGATCCTTGTGCACACCGCCTGACTATTTCTTTGAGCTCATCTTCGATGCTTGTGAGCTGTTGAGCCGTTATGTTGAGTAGTCTCTGTGACCTGTCGTTTGTGGTTTCGGTACCAAAGCGTTGAGATTCATGGATGAAGTCGGCGATCAGCTCGATCTAATATTTATATTAGAGTCTGGTTACTAGACAAATGCTTCTTTCCGACTTACCTCTCTCTTCAAGAGATCGTATTCTTTCTGTATCTCGGGGATGTCACGGATAAGATTTACAATATGGCGCCCTGCGACCAGCGCTTGGGCAACCGCGATTGAACTGGCAATCGCCCCGAGGACCTCCATTTTGGCCTATTGCACTTTCCTGAGAGGTATTTGCTGGTGCCATAAGGAAAGAAACTTCTTTGATCTACGCGTACTGACAGCCTGCGAGACAAAGTTAATGGAATTTTTGAGTACCATTGTTGGAAAGAAAGGAGAAATTAAGGCTTACTCTCGTTTCTCCCAAGGCAGACTGACACCCAAAAAATGCCCCGGGTGCTGAGTCAGCCGGCTGATCCAATAAGACAGCATTTGTGTAAACCGATTTTCATTGCTTTTTTGGCGGTTACAGAGTCCGCGATTTGGGCGGCAATTCGATATTATTGTTAAAGGCCTGAGGGTGTCGGTGTCATCACAGGATCTACAGCTTGGTGTTTCTGTGTTTCTGCCAAAGAATTATCGATCAACCAATCTAAAACTCGATCTGAAAAGCGTGGATCTGAAACGACCATTCATGACCAAGCTTTTTGGGCCACGATCTTGAGATGGAGCTAGAAGCCAAAGCGTGTGATTGATCCGGTGCTAGTGCTGCACAATGCGATAAAATGACGTTATCGCCAACGCAACTTCCTTCAGCGCCCCACGATTGGATTGGTTCTACAGCAGACACACTCGCCACGCGTACTCCCAACCGTGAGGTGTGGCTGGAAAACCTGGAATCTCTCACCTTGGTCCTACAACCGACAACGTCATTCTGTGTGCAACTTATTGTAAACTTTATTTATTTGTTGCATTGTTTATTAATCTCCTAGGGCCCGTTGTGAGGCGCAAACTCCAACGGCTACATACGCAGAACCGTTAGAAATCAGACAAGATGCCACGCACACTATTGCTTTGTTTTGTCCATGGATTCAAGGTGCGCTTTCATAGTACTTATCAAATGAATTACTCACTGACTGCTTTACAAGGGTACCGATGATACCTTTCATGAATTCCCATACGTGAGTGACCAGTACTTATTGCGACCACCCTGAGTCAAACACTAACACCTCAAAGGACCTCAAAAAAGCTGTCGGCAAAGAACTTCCCGACGACAAAGTCGAGTCCGTCGTCTACCCTAAGTATGAAACCACGGGTGAATTAGACAAGGCCACTGAGGGCTTTCTCGAGTGGTTAGCTTCCACTGATCCAAAAACCAAAGTTGCCTGTAATACTAACCTTCACACAGGCTCAAGGAAAGGGTAATGGACATCAGAAAGAAGAAGTCTGAGAAGCCATGGCCCCCTCACGACAGAGATGTCGGCGTCGTTCTCGTTGCACATTCGATGGGGTATGTATCGCCATCCTTATTCAATATTTGTCTAACATCCCTCCAGGGGCTTCGTCGCAGCAGACACCCTATTCCTTGCCATCAATGAAAGAGCTAACAATGGCGATGAAAATGATCCGCTCTTCCCCCTTATTCAGGGCATTCTAACATTTGATACCCCCTACAACGGCCTTGCTCGCTCCATGTTTGTCTATGGCGCCTTTTCAAACTACCAAAAAGTCAACAGTGTCTTCAACGTCATGACAGCTATATCCGCCGCCGCACCCGCCAGCCTTGCACGGCTCAGCGCTCGACGCGCCGCAACTACTGCCGTGGCTAGTGGCACACGAGGCCCCCAGTGGAAAACATGGCAGCTCGTAGCCGTCAAAACAGGCACGATCGGCGCCATCGCAGCTGGTGGAGTGGCAGCGTATATGAATCGGGAAGCCATCATGAGCGGAATGAAGAGCGTCAAGAATATCAACAAAGAATCTGTCGCCGAAAGTTACCGCCAAAGTATGGATGCCTTAGGACAAGGTCTGGCCTACATCAACCGCGGAAACGTCGGAAAGTCGTTCGCCTGGCTCTCAGATCATGTCACGTTCGTCGGTGCACTTCTCCGACAAAAGGAGCTCAATCGTCGACTGGAACGCATGGGAGCACTCAAGGGTGTTGGCATTCACGACTTTTACGCCTCTCTTGGTGAAAACGGCTACTGGAGTGGAGGCTACTTTGTTCCTGAGCGAACGTTCTGTGCTGTACCGGAAGAGAGCCACTCTGCATATCCGATTTTCGACAGATGTGTCATGCCTCGGTTTGACGACGAAATTGAAGCGCACTTGAATATGTTCCGTCCCGAAAAGCACCGAGGCTATGAAGAGATGACGGACAAGGCAGCTGAGCTGGTCAAAGAGTGGTTCCAAAGCGAAGACAACATCGTCGACGACCCCAAGTTCCGTGAGACGCCCCCTGAAGAGACTGAGGAGACTGAAAAAGCCAAGGAGATCCTGGAGAAAGATCCAGGTCAAGCCGAAGAAGATGAGAAGGCTGAGGGTTCAGGTGGCAAGGAGAAGGACGACGAACTTCCAGACGAGTCACCCCTCGACATTGCTGCTGCTGCATCACTTGTACCACTCCCCGATGACAAGGGGGATGATATCATCGGCGACGCGAGCGTTGAGGGTGATACCGTAGAGAGGCGAAACTATCTCAACTACCTGTTCGGCGTCGCTCAGCAAGCTGGTACCGATGCCAAAGGCTGGATCCCAGCCAGAATCCCGCAGATGCCAAACCTGCCCAGCATGCCGAATATTCCCAGTATGCCAAACATGCCCAAGGTACCTAGCTCTGTGTCCTCGCTGGGCAACGTCTCCATGCCAAGTGTAAGACTATGGTCGAAGAAGGACGGTGACACGAAGGTCGAGGAAGGTAAAGAAAATCAAGAAGGAGAAAAGAAGGCAGCAGACGGTGAGAAACAAGAGGTCGAGAGTGAGAAAAAGGAAGGCGAGGGTCAAGAGAAGGCGGTCACTGGAGAGAATAGCACCGAGGGACAAAAGGAGGAGTCGAAGGAGGAGTCGAAGGAGGAGTCGAAGGAGGAGCCGAAGAAAGAGAAGGTTGATGACTCCACCAACGCTCCTGAGAAGGCTGGTGCCGAAGGTGAATCGAAATCGAGTTAGATGGGATGGTCTTCAAGTAGGGTTCAGAAGTTCAGTTTTGCTCCTTTTTTTCCAATAGTCTAAAGATTAATCGTCATTGCCTGTTATACAGCGAACTTTGAAACTCTAGTTCTGAAGGGGCCAGCTAAATCGTAATAATTAACCCTATGACTTGATCTCTTGTAGTGAATACATGAGGCCTTTCATTGCTGACAATGGTGGCTACATCGTTGATAATGATGCGAGCAATTGCCAATACGGCTCAATGATCGACACAAATACGTTCCTTGCAAGCATGTATAAGGGCTTAGCAATAGGTGTCGCGACTTTGGACTTATTTGGGCGTACTGTATCTTCAATATCGCGGCAGCAACGGGCTTGTACCAGGTGTCTAAGAATGACTTCAAGAGGAAAAGCAGCGGTGCGTGGATAGATGATGCAGAAAAGATATCGGCTGTCGTATTTCTGCTTCCGAATGACAAGCTCTACCTCATGTTTTTATAATTTTGTTCTGGTCTGCTGTTAACTCCCGGGATATGGATCCCTGCCTCCATGCCATCGTCATTCAGTTCACAACCAGTCGGCCTGCTTTGTCCTCAACAATCAACAACAATCCTTCCCTTTCCACGACTAACACAACTCAACATCGACTCCTTCTTCTGCTCTTCGTCCAGAGCCACACCTTTGTGTTCAACTTCCCCCTTACAGTAATCCACCATACACGTCCCGCAGTTTCCAACCAGGCATGAGGACTCGATCTCGAACCCAGCATCAGCGAGAACCTGCAGAAGGGACCTTTCTCGAGGAACCTGGAGGTTCTGGCCTGTAGACTTAATTTCGACTTCAAATGGCTCTCCAGTTCCTGTCGTGGCGTCGCCAAATTCTTCGAAATGAGTGCTGTCTTTCGGGTAGCCAAGATTGGTGGTCATGGCGCGGCAGGCGTTTAGGAGAGATGTAGGACCGCAGCAATAAATAACAGATCGGTTCCCGTTCTCATCCGTAGGTTGGGGGATAACGTTGTTGAGGTCAAGTCGCTGGCCTTGGTCTTTCGGGTAGACGGCCGTTTTGTTGAGTGGTAGGCGATCAAGATAGGCGGCTTCCTTGCGGCTTCGTACGGCGTAGTGGACCTGTAGCTCTGCTTCCTCGCGAGATAGCTTCTCGATTTCACCGACGAAAGCTGTGACTCCGATACCACCAATGATGAAAATGTGCCTCGATACATTTGCTGCCGTGTCTCCGTTCTTCTGCGCTGTTTCAATGTTGTTTCCTAGAGCGATCTTTACAACGTCTCCAACGTGTAGCTCATCATGCAAATAGACAGAGCCTCCTCTCGAATTGTCGTCTCGGGCAATGCCGAGCTCGAAGCGACGTGTAGTACCTGATACAACAGAGTAAGCGCGCGAGAGGCTTCCATCCGGTCCAAATTGGATTCGGACGAAAGGAAACTGGCCAAACTGTGAGTCTTCTGTCCCTTGATCACTATCTTCGGTTTCAAAGGTGAATGACTTGATCCTAGGTGTCAGGTCTGTTTTGTTGACAAGCTTGTAAGGTCGCCAAACCACGGGGACTCGGTCGCCTTCCAAACGGCCACTCATGTCTTCAGCGCCATGAGCAAGACGGTTTTGAAAGATGCCCAGCATTTCTTCGGAGAGTGCAGGTAAGGTGGCCAGTTCCCGAAACGCTTCGTAGTTGTCCTTCTCATGATAGAGGTACTTTTGCACTCGCGCAAGTGGCCACGTCGGGTTGATACGTTCAACCAGTTTGATGTCGTCGCCCTGTTCAATAAGTCCCGTCTTGAGAACACGATAGTACCAGCCCGTTCGGCCAGTCGACTGTGTCATCGCCGAAGCCTTCTTGTGTTGAAAGCGATGGTTGAGCTTGTAGCACGGCTGTCGGGGCCCAGTGACCTGGATAAGCACTTCCTGCCCTACCCGAAAGACATCACCAATACAGACATTCTGCTCCGACATATGCCTCGACGATAGATTTTCTCCAAATCCTCCAATCTTGAAGAGGCCCTCGCGACCAGGAAGTTCGGTATTCCAAACGTCGTAGTGGCTGGCGCAATACTGGTGCAGAGCCTTTTCAGGACCACCGTGATGAATGAATTGTTGTTCGTCGCCGACGAGACCGAGAGGGGTTACCTCCCATTTTCCTTGACGCGCTCGCTTGTTGATTGCGGTGCGGATGTTCACACCGCCGAGCGGTCGGATTTTGCCTGTTCGCAAGCTGAGAAGGGCATCTGTGGGAGGGAGAGGGGCATGACCTACAGCGAAGTTGAGTTGATTGATGGGAGACATATTGTCTTGTTAGTATTTCTGTTTTTGAGTGTGATTGTTGTGGTTTAGTTGAATTGTGAGATGAAGTTGAGTGAAGGTCGGTATTTGAGAGAATATTGTGCGAAATATGACTAGACTAGGCATCCACTTTCTAGTCGTATCGCTATCTTATCGCTCTAAAGGTTGAATGGCTTATTGGTCAGAGATATCCGACTCGTCAAATATCATTTCTTCCATGAAAAGCCAGCTCGTCCAAAATCTTGCTTGCCTTCTTACGCACATGGAGCTGATCACTACAATGTTTGCTTTCTCTAGCAGAGCCACAGTAGACTCGCAGTTCCTGACTAAAAGTTCAAGGCAATGGTTTTTCGTGCTATTCTGCAGGAAAGGACGTGCAGAAGTGCATTCAGTCAATGGCGACGGTTTTCTCTGCTGCCTTTCAATACAGGAAGCATCTATGATAATAGCAAAACTGCCATACAGGGGGAGTACACTCGGCGGCTATCAGACTTAGTAGGGTTGATGCACTGCAACGTCACGGCGTGGCAGTACTCGACATAAGTTGATCTAACAAACACATTTGGTATCCATAAACTGTTGATATTTTAGTTACAACCTTAATTCAATAACATCCTTTGCAAAAGTGACAATGAATTGGCGTGACATGCTTATGCCGTTGACAAATTCCACGTAAGGCTCTGGCCAGCTGGCACATTCTTTTATCGGCCACACTCTTCTCCCCACGTCATGTAAAACAAGTAGAAGCCGCAAGGCTCTCAGAGCCCCATCTTGTTGTCTTACTTCGCCAGTATGGTTGGTCGATGAGGCATATAGCCGCGGGGATAACCAGGCAAGGGGCGGTGCATCGGCCCAATGAACACTCAAGTAAATGGAGACTGAGGCCCCCTATGCTGCAGCACTTTTCGGATTTCACATGCATAGTGGTGTGGAAATCAGTGGTGCCATTATTATACTATATTACAACAAAATGACTCAGGTCGAGACAAAATCAGATAGAATGATACAAAATGAACGAGAAACAAATTCCTAGTACCCGCATTCCTCTCCCAGTTAATTTCAGACATTTATACCTCATTCTCCTCCTTCATCCACCCGGTAGGGTTACTATGCATGCTGATAGGTGCAGGTAACTATCCTTGACTTGTACAACCACGTTGATCAGAGACAGTGTGCCACAAGGGATCGCAAGTTTCAGGCGGGCGTTAGAGAGGGAATATGCATTTAAAATGTCGGTGAGTTATCAAGCTCGATTCTCGCCAGTGGCAGGGAAGGCCGTGACGCATGCACCATCTGGAGAAGAAACGAACAGGCTATGTCAACAACCATTGTTAATGTCAATATCACCTTGGCGCTGATGTATCATCTAACTTACGATATCATTGTACTTAAGAGATGGGAGAAGCTGAGTGCCAAGAAGCCGAACGAGAGCATGATGGCTATTTGATTGGCCATGAGACATGTCGTGCATGTTACATTTTGTACCACACTCGGCTCCGGTGGCACCGGAGCCTCTCGTGGAAGGGGATCTGCTGGTTGGATGAACCAGTTGTTGATCGTTGTTTTCAACTTATAAACAGGCCCGGCATATTGATCTCTTCCACCTTGGGCGTGAATGTTCGAGGCCTGATATCCCACTCTGTTGGTCCGAGTCGCCTCGTTTGCGTCGGGGATTGGCTCGTTAACGGCCGTTAATTCGGGTCCAGTCGCAGGCGGCATGACACCCTTGGTTTCTTATTAGATGAACGCAGGTCAGCAGTCTTGCACTTTGATGTTGGTATCACACCACTGCCTGCAAAGAGGTGGGAGGTTTGGTGGAGGCTGTGTTTGTGAGACGTCAGTGCCCCCCTTTCCATCGATGATGACAATAACGGGCAACAAAAACAATAACAGAAACCCGGTCAACGTCAAAAGCAATGGGAGTGGGTCTTTTCAAAAGTGTCAATGATAGGATTGGCCGTTGGTAACAGCTCTCAAGCCTAAACTGACCGAGAAAAAGCAAGCATGTTAGCGTGAAATTGTGACTCAGATATTTTTTCCTAGCCTTTACGTAGAGAAGTAAGGGAACCATGATTATAGCCCAAGTTCCAAAAACCCTGCTAGCAGTTTCCTTACTGGAGTTACATGGATATTTTATTTCGCCTCTCGTCTCTACTTGTACTATCCTCTTGCGTTGAGGCATATAAAGTGGCTAAATCGGCGCAAAAACACGGGTATGAATATTAAATCCGAAGGCGGCTGCATCAGATATGACAGCTGACATTGACGTGCATTAGGCCATCACCATATACCTACGCCTGCATAAGAGATCTTGACACATCCAGTTGGGGGCGGCGTCAGTTTGCCTCCGACAAAACGAGAAGCAAAACACGTAGTCATGCTAGGTGCCTCGTGTCATGATAATTTCAACGTTCCGAAAGCTCACGGCTTGTGAAGAACAGAACTGGTTCTGTATCTTTGTGTAACCAACTATGAACAACGGAGAGTTCTTGGTTCTCGGATCAACTGTTTCTGAAAGAAATATATTTGGGACCTTCCACATATTCCAGCCTAACTACGGTAGATTTTATCGAAATTTCCAAAGTCACGTCTGATCAGCCTAATAAGCTCCATTTACCAGTCGACTAGTTGAGCTGAGACACAGTCTATACACAGAGCTCCTTGGCATGCATCACACCTGTCAACAGCTCTGGGTCGGTGAAAGGCTTGCCAACATCGTTTTATGTTGATTCCTTCGCAAAGACTTCATGTAAAACCTGAAGCGTTAGGTTCTTAAAGAATTTTACTTTATTTGGTCTCTACAGTGAGTTGTTTCCCCTCTTAGCTTTTCGTTTTATCTTGAGCGAATATTTTCGAACCTGACTCCAAAACTAGGTAATTGCTCAACTCAACATCAGCTTTTTACTCTGCCTTGTTGGGCTTTGACATCTGTTATGCGGCTGCCTTTCTTCGATGCACCTCGCAGTCTTGTATCACGTCTTTCCATACACCATTGGTTTACTCAGCCCCTAAACTGCAACAATTTCGGGTTTCACCGCAGATGAGGCTCTCAGCATTGTTATCAGAGCCCTCCTTCTTTTCTCTTTTCTCTTTTGCCGCCCAATACATCTCAGACTTCGATGATCTTCTGTTCTCTTGAATTGATTCTCTTTCACCGGTGCATGCCACGTCGATGCAACCATCACAACCGCCGGTTTCCACCACACCAACATTACCTGAAGCCATCCCAGCCGCAAAAGCTACGAGATAGAGTCCCTGCAGCCTTGGTTGGGGGCCGTTGCCTTTGGATTAGCAGAGCCTCAATAGCTAGGTAGAAGAGCCTCATAGGTAAGATGGCAGAAGTCCTTGGGGTCGTCGCTTCAGCGACTCAGTTGGCATCTGTGTGCTTCAACCTTCTGAATCAGTTGAAAAGAATAAAAGGGGCCTCATCGACGCTTTCGAAATATCGTCAACAGCTTCTCGAGCTACACAATATTTCCGATTCCATCTCCATCAATCCACTTCTTCAAACTCCTGAGATCGAAACACAAACCCAAGCTCTGGTATCCCTCATCCAGGACAATTGCCTGTATTCGCTTCTACGTAGAGGCAAGTTCTGGCGTTCTATCGGGTTTGCCTACAGAGAGCGAGATCTTTTCGACGTCTTGACTGATCTGGAACGGCAGAAAGCAACCCTATCGCTTATCATCGAGAATATACAAGCAAGAACCCTTTACCAAATCCACCTAGACCTCGCAAACATGGCCGACATACCCAGCTCTATATCTTCGAGCGTGGCCAGCGATGCTATTCCCCCTACTTCCGCTGGTCCGAGTACGGCATTAGTACGGACAGTGAAGCCAAACCAGACTCCCTCTCCTGATGTTCAGGATTCCGAACAGTCCACCAACATGCCGAGACCTACCGATCATGGACAATCTTATAAAAGTTGTTCTGCTGGATCGGGGGTAAATCAAACGCTTGGTCCGCGTTTGGAGATAGATGGTGTTCGCGTGTCAAGCATCCAGACTCTGCAAATGCCGGGAACCTTCAACTATGAGGATTGCATCAAGACCGGTCACGGCATACAGGTCTCGGGAGTCAACATGGAAGTACGTGGAGAGGTGAGAGGAGACATTGTGTTCCCCAAAATCAATTATCAAGCCGTTGGAACTCGTGCAGAGAAGGGGGACGACGATACCGGGGCTGGGGTTATCAAGACAAACCAGTATCTCGGTGGCATGCTGAGCGTGAAGTCTAAGTATCAAGACGAGTAGTCCAGATAGAGGTGGTAAACAATCTTTTGGGTCTCTACAATATCTACAAAGTATCGACACATACAAGTATGCAATCCTTATTAAGCAAGGATACTCTAATAAACCGTAACTTCTGCTTCTCTCAGCGCCTGCCCATCGAATCATATCCATTGATGAAGGTACCTTTTTAAACAAACCAATCAATTATTCAACCTTGCCGAATTATTTCACAGTAACTCGGACATCCATTGCATCATAACCCATATTCAATCTCAAACGACTGACAGTCACATTTTTCACTGCCGAGCGATGCTCCAATGACCTTTTCCCTCCTGCTCTAATATTCTAGTCAAGCCTCCATAGACTTAGCTTCACTCAATTACGGAAGTTCTGAATTGTGGTACCCTAGAAGTATGGTGCGAATTCTGACTAGGTATGCATCTACTGTACTCATGTCACTCAAAAACTTCTCTGTCTATCTTTATCGAGTATTATTTCTCTTAGTTACTATAGCTAAAGTGAGATGGACAAGAAAACTGCAAGCATTGTCCTTTGTGCCGCGGCCTTAGTCTTTTTCATTGGAACTAAGGCCTTTGCTTGACATTGTTAACGATCTCGGCTCAGCTTTCTATACATGAGAGTTTATACACACCATATTTATATGTGTGACCTTGATCTATTTCTTCGAGTAATGAGTAGGGTTCTATATATATACACCTTAGAGTAGAACTTATTACCGTTATCAACGAAAGCAAAAAAGAAAAAGAAGAAAAAAGGGTAAAGCAATTTTCTTTTCGAACTGAATTTTGCGGCATTTTCTAATTCGGCTGGTTAATTGATGGGCAACTTGAGTTTGGTGAGGGAATTATTTATATCTTTTCTGAACGAGTTGATCGGCTCATTTGAAACTCGAAAGTTCGGTCCCGAGAGACGCCCGACCAGCATGAATATAACGCAGTATGACGCAGCGTGGTATAATTACCTCTCCAGGAGCCAGTGCACAGCGGAGTTTATCTGTAAATTAAACTCATGTCATTCGCTGCCCTGAACGTTCTAGTGCTTACGAAGGATCAGGTTCAGTACCCCCTTGTTTTGCATGAGAATGAATACACAACCCATAACTTATATATCATGTAGCTTCCCCAAATTGAATTCCAAGACCTTCATCCATTCGGTTGGACTTCAATCGGTGCCCGTCTTGTTGTTATCATGCGGTTCTTCTCTGTTCTGTCGGCATTAGCCCATCTAGTTGGTGCATCAACTGTTCTCCAACTCAATGGCACCACCTACTACTCGCCCGACTACCCTGCAGGTTCTGTGAGCATCGCCAAAGAGTCGTCATCAGCACCTGCTGAAGTGTTGCCTGCGACCTATCTGAGCAAGTCACCAGCGTCGGTACAAGATCTGAAGAAGCAATTTGTTCAGCTTTTGGATGGCGACGATGTCATTTCTGAGTCTTTCCTATCGACTATCATCCTGCCCACGCGAGCACAGCTATCAACAGAGGTCAAAAGATACCTCAAATCTGCTGGTGTCGCCGTCTTTATCGCCTCTTCTAAGCCCAAGCTTGCCTCAGGACCACACTTCCTCCACCCTTCTGGCAGTCTGACTCGAGTTTATCGGCTTTATGTTGACACCAACATGGCTTTTGTCCAAGGAGTTATTCAAGGCCAAAATGGCCAATATCTTCCATCAGTCGCCGCAGCCCAAGACAGCATCAATGCAGCCATCAGCATCCCCGTCCCATCGCGCCACTACTACCCAAAGCCATCAGCCAAAAAGCCTCTATCAGGATTGCGTATTGGAGTAAAAGACGTGATTGACCTCAAGGGAATCAAGACCGGAGGCGGATCCCGTGCCTACTTCACACTCTACCCTCCAGTTAACGATACAGCGTCATCACTGCAACGTCTCATCGACTTGGGTGCTGTAGTAGTTGGTAAGCTCAAGACGTCGCAGTTTGCAATCGGCGAGAGACCGACGGCAAACTATGTCGACCAGTTGGCCCCGTTCAACCCCAGAGGCGATGGGTACCAAAGCCCTTCGGCATCGTCTTGCGGTCCCGGTGCAGCAGTGGCCTCGTATGACTGGCTGGATCTAGGACTGGGAACTGATACGACCGGATCCATTCGAGGGCCTTCAGCGGCAAATGGTGTTTTTGGAATGCGAATCACAAACGCGAGTCTACCACTTGATGGTATCCTTCCAATCTCTGCGGCGATGGATACTCCCGGCCTCATCGCCCGTGATGCGAAGCTACTCCAGGAAGTATACACGAATTGGTTCCAAGCCAAGGCCAAGTACTCATCATTTCCTAAGCGCATTATACTTCCGGATGATTTCTGGGCTTCTGTCAATAAGACAACTATGCCCGTATACGACAAGTTTTTAAAGGAGCTCTCGACCCTCATTGATGCCAAGGTCGAGCACGTGAACACGAACAACTCATTTATCCAACACACTGGAAACAAAGAGGGTATCCTTGCCTTCACAACTGCTATTCAGTCAATCATGGTCTTGGACCAATGGAACCGACTGGGCAAACCGTTCTTCTCGGACTATCAGAGCGAGTTTGGCCGAACCCCGTTTGTGGATCCTGTTCTCCGTATGGGTCTCGCCCTTGCACCAAATGTTACCCCTGAGATTTATACCGAAGCACAACGTCGCTTACAGGTTTATCGAAAATGGTTCACGTCTCAACTAGTACCGAGTTGTGAGAACTCTCTAGTCATTTACCCGCTCGACCCTGGTCTCGAGGTGTCCAGAGATGACTCCCTCCGAGAAGATGATGCGTTCAACTCTTTGACTCCCCTCCTTACACAGCAGGCGGCCTATGCCGGCGTTCCTGACTACGCAGTCCCGATTGGAGTTCGCAAATATAAGTCACCGGTGAGCATGATAGAAGAGGAACTACCGGTAAGCGTGGGAATCATTGGTGGAGCTGGATGTGACCATATGTTATTAGATCTCATCGTCAGACTTGGAGAGAAGAATGACGACTTCAAGACCACGGTCAACACTGGAAGAACCTTGTGGTAGAGCTAAGCAGGCTACTTAAATCAATCTTATTCGATGGTAGAAAGAAGGTATAATAACAAATATCCGATAATACTAGTAAACTATAAAAGTAGTTTGTTCTGATGGTAGTTGCGTATTGGCTCAGCTGGCTATCCTGGCGCTCAATCCAACGAAAGCTAATCCGCCGTTATGCTAAATTTTAACACCGTTCAGAGTTACTCTCAGGAGCGTAGAAGATCGAATTTCATCTGCTCTGTCCAGAAGTTCCTGTGCGTCGAAGTTTGCCCAAACAAACTTGCCCTTGAGAAACTCGGCCTCTTTAGAAGCAAGCCATACCAAGAAGTGGGCAGGCAATTCCACTGATAGAAGTCAGTAATAGATCAGAGCACGAGGCGAGAAAAACATACCTTTATCAAATCCCTCAGGAATCTTTGGGTTGATCTCGGTGCCAATAATACCGGGTTGGATGCTCACAACATGAATGTCGGGATTCTCGTAAGCGAAGTAATCAACCATCTTCAAGGTTGCCGCTTTGGCCGCTGCATAGCTAAACACACCAGGTATCTCCGAAAATGGTTCCATGTGGCCGATACCAGAGCCTGTATAGAAAACCTTCGCTTTGGGAGCTGCCAACGGCACAAATGCTTGTAAAGAGTTGAAAGTGCCTATAATATTTGTTTCGAGAATTCGTCGAAGTTGGGCTTCGTCGTAGCCAAAAACTGAACCCTCTGGCCCAAGCACGCCGGCGTTGGCAGCGAAAATGTCAATCTTGCCGACTTTACGAACAAGGTTCTTCAATGCTGTGTTGATAGACTCGAACTTGGTAACATCCCCAGTTTCAAATAGCACGGTGGTTGATTGATTGGAAGCCCGGATCGCCTGTGCTGCAACTTTGAGGCGGTCGACCCTTCGGCCAACGATAGCAACAGACTGAGCACCGGCTTCAGCAAAGGCAATTCCAATGGCCTTACCAATTCCGGTGCCACCGCCTGTAATGACGATGTTCTTCCCGGCCACTGAAAGCTCTGGCCTAGTTGGTGAAATAAATGGATATGGCTCGGTGTGCCATGTTTTGGTAAACGAATCCCAGCTGGAGAAGGGAGGTGACGCCATGTTGAGTTTTAAGCTATGATGTTTCTCTGGTAGATACAAGTAAAGACAAGTTGAGGAGTAACTGGTCCATTGATCCAGAAACAGGGAATTATATACTCTATATAGAGGGGTCAAAAATGTTCAGCCCCGTTTTCCGGAGTTGAGAGGCAATCAACTAGTCTTCGTCCAGATTTGTAACTCTTTGACCGTACTCGCTTCCGCGGAATGTAAATAGCCCTCTCTGCCTCCACCATGATTCAGCAAACGTTCCGAGGAAGTTGAGAATTAATAACAAGATCATCATGAACAGAGTTTTCGGCTATTAGTCAAAGGTTACATTCACATTGGGAATACAGAAATGACAGTACAGAAATAAGGCGAAAGCTTGTGAATGACGTGAAATTGTAGCGACTAGCAAGTATTACTTCAATTTTACCAACTCAATGCACGCAATAAACCTTTCTTTTAGATCAAATCGATCATAAATTTAGGCCACGGTCCATGCTGATTGTATTATGCATGTAATAGTTCATGTCTTCGATACCTGCGTCGGACTCTACTCAGCGCGGTAGCATCCCCAACATTCGAACACAACAGCAATGTGCCTCGCGAAAACTAAGTCCTCAAGAAATTGGGCCTATTGAGTTTCTCCATATGTTTGAAACTACGAAATTCTTTCCGTATTCTTTTCACCCAAGCGCCCTGGCGGGTTGAAACTCTGAATGTCATCTCTGTCGCTCAACAACAACAACAACAACAACATCCGGTATGGTGTAGTGGCTAACATTTCGCGCTCTCATAACTTGAGAGATCAATATATATATCAAATTATTTAATTAATCACTCTTTGCGACGTCCGGCTTACGCCGGACTTCATAAAGAGTCCAGGCTCGATTCCCTGTACCGGAGTTTACTTTTGGCTTTGATATTTACCTTTTTGACACTGAGTCATGAATGCCTCACTCTCTCAGTCTTGTTACATAGATCTGATCTTACTAGCGTAAGGCTGCCCCGGCTTGCTAGGACTAATAGACCCAGGAGCCCGCTCACAATCTCAGATCAAAAGGTTCCAAAGCCAAATGCCATTCTATACAGCAACTGGAAGAGGCGCCGCACGTGCGTGCCGTAACAGCTCTTCCCATGAGTCTCGCATGCGTTGCAGAGTATCCAATGGTACCTGTTGTATCATGTCCTCCAAGAATGTGAAAGCATACTCTGCCAGGTAGTTGTCGGTCTCTCTACACAGGTTCAAAGGGTTGAAAATATTGTTGGCTGTCAAGCAAATTGAGCCCGAAATGTATGTGCACGCAGTCATCCTAGAAAAACTGTCAGTCCAGGCTAGTAGTATTATCTCAGGATCTTGCTCCTACCAAACGTATGCAGGGTCTTTTTGTTCGGTATTCATGAAAAGCTTCATGAACTCGCGGGACTCATGGACAAGCTCTTGCCAGCCTGCTGGTAGGTGTGGCGGCGTGACAACCCCTTCCTGCACCACTTTCCTGCTAAAGCCTTGTACATCTGATAACCACCGTGACTCCATCACATGAGCCTCGCAAATCAAACTTCGGGATTTTAGATGAGTTGAATATAGTACACCAAAAGGTCTGTATAGATGGGACTCGCCAGCTTGCACGAGGTCGTTAGGGCGGAATTGTAGCGGTATACGAGCAAACCAATCGTCCAGCATACGGTGTACCTGCGCCACATTCTCCAACCGTACATGGGCATTTAAGGTCGGAGGAGACAGAGATTGCATAGTTTCATATACTTCACCTTGGATACGAGCAAGCTGTACGCGAGAAAGGAAAAAGTTAAAGCTGTGGGAACCATCGGTTGTGAAGACAAGCCCGGCTTCGTCTATAGGGACGGCTGCTGGCCAATCGATACTGATATCGGTCTCCCTTTGAACGGGTGGCAAATTGGTTCGCATAGCTATGTCCCTATCGAGAATGTAGGCGATCCAGAAGACGCGATCCCGTTCTAAAGCTTCAGATGAACTAAACTGTTCCGAGCTTGATCGAGTGTGCAGTCCCAACTCGTGTGCACGACGCAAAGCAACGGTAATTAGCGTTGCCGCTGGTTTCAAGTCCAAGGTAGCTTGAAACAATATTACCATTCCGACGAGAGTCTGGACGTCTAGTAATGCTGATCTACCCATTATGACTTCGTTGAGTACAGACTGGGCGTTGTTAAGAAAATATGTTGTGTTAATGTTCGGCATCGATTCCTCGACAGGGATCTGACGATATGCTAGCGCAAGCACCACGTTGATTGCCGCCCAAATAGAAGTGTCTCGTCGATCTTGAAGGTCATACCACATGTTTATACAGTGCAGTAACTTTTGAGGATGAAAAAGCGGTAGGACTGTGTTCAGTGTCGTGAGGTACTTGTCGACTGCTGCTAAGACCTTCTGTCGCGGTGGTAACTCAAGGTCCATCTCTTGAGATCGGCTTTCGATCAAGCTGACGTGATATTCCCTGAGTGGGGGGATCAGATTCGGAACGCCGCGGCCCTCCTTTGGCTGTGCCAGGTGGCTTTCGAGCTCATCAATCCTCTGCTGAGCTTTGCTGAGGCTCGTTTCAAGACTTTGCACCTGAGCCTGCAGAGTGTCAATGCACTCGTTGGCCCCTTTCTTCGCGGTCTTCGCTTTACGACTCCTAGCTTGGAATGTGCATGCCGAGTCGTATAGTATGCAGTGGGAGCAACGGGGCTTTTGCCCATCGCATCGGATTCTCTTGCGGTAGCAAACATCACACGCCTGACGATGCACTGTATCAGCCTTCCAACTTCTTAGGAAACATCTGAGTCAAGCTATAAACAACAGGGAGACGAACCTTCCTTGGAGCTTGTTGCTGTATCATCCTCAAGTCGCATCGATGCTTGTGAGCCGTCGATATTGTGAAGAACCAAGACGTACCTCAATGGGAAGTCAGACGAAGCAGGGTATTAGTGTGGGTCCAGGTTCCGCGGAAGCAGATGCTGACAAACAACACCTAGAGGCAGGGTCAGCAGCCCCCTCCAAATGTGGTGACATAGACGGCGTCAAAACTACTACTATTCTTTGAGAGAAACTATAAACAAAAGAGTCCTCATTCAATCACAATCCTTTCAGACTCCCTTCCCAGTCCAAACATTTGTAACAACTTCTCTCTCCCCTGCAGTAATGTTTCAGCCGCTTCGTGATGCTGGGCAGACTCAAGTAGTAACGACAGCGGCCTCACAGCACGCAACCACCTGTCTCTTAGTATCTGCAGCATCTCTTGCTTGTCTTTGTTTGCTCCTAGCCATGACTCTGATAGCTCGTTGATCTCATCAACTGTCGCCGGAAACAAAACCTCGGTCTCTCGCCTTTGCACTTTGGTTGGGAGGATTTCATTGAAAACTTGTAACAAAAACTTCCACGCGCCTTGCCACCTCTTGAGTTCATCGTTTGTCCTATTTGGCTCTTCTTGTTGGTTGTCAAGTGGAGATCCGGGGGTTTCGTTGTCTGAATCGTGATCTGGGTGGACGAGAGTGCGGCTCCAATGCTCTAGTCTCTGCGCAACCCTCTCGCGGTTCAAGTTATCGAGAAGGTTCCTCGCCGTACGAAAGCTGTTCCAATCCCAGAACGTTAGAAGCTCCGAAAGTTCTGACAGAAGATCGTCCACTAGTTCCGATTCGCGATTGCTTCTCCAACGCAAATCAGACCCCAGTTTCCGTCTCCATTCTCTCATCACTTCTTCTAGACCAACTTGTTCTGGCCCAAAAGGACTCTTGACATTTGTGAGCATTGTATATCTGGCCCAAAAGTTTCCTGCTTGGTTGTCCTCGCCCTCCAATGATTTGCAGCTTGACTCGCGGGATTTCCCACGAACCTTCCTCCTCCGTTTCACCAAATACTTCCAGTGGTAGAGGAACTTGATGGTTGTCAATGTCAGAGGATAACATCCTTGTAAAATACAGGTCCTTTCGAAATCGGGATGGTTGCTGTGAAGGTGATTGTTTAAGGCCGGGTATGAGATGACTGGAACGCATGGATAAAGGATTTTATACCTGATAGATCTCAAACTGCGCGAGGTTTTGCTGGCGATGAAGTGTGTCCTGCAACCTGGTATTCTGATGATAACTAGGGACTCCTGGAGGCCGAATGTATGTGCACGCTCGTCTTGGAATGGCAACTCGGGGCTACTGATGGCAAGAGAAACATAGCCATTAACCCTTGAGTAGTGCGTCAATCGCCAGTCCTCCTCGTCTCGGATGAATTCTCCTAAGTCTTTGAATTCAGAAAAGCTCGTAACATCAAGTTCATACCCAGATGTTACAAGACATCCAGTTTCAGCGTGTATAGCTTTATACTTATAGGGGTGCTCTGGGGTTTGACTCCCTGTGTCTGTGTCCAAAGACAACTTGGAAAGAAGAATGACTTTGAAAAGAGCATTGTCCGGAATCTGCTTGAAAGGAGTATATAGAGTAGGGTTACTGGCCACGAGTTTTTGCAAGCCACGCTTCATACCACCTAGTCGCTGTAATATATCAACAGCGTTATAAATCGTTCCTTTATGATCCCACAATGGGACCCAGCTGGGAATACCGTAGCGCGCGCGTAGTGAACTATTCGTCATTGACTCGGCAAGTTCGATGATATTATGCTGATGCTGATGCTGAATAAGGTAAGCTGCAGTTCCAATGAAAACTTCGCGAACCATCAGCTTATAATCGGCTCTCAGTTCACCGGCTTCCTTGCCTTCAACCAGTCCCAGCAGACCGAATATCCTATCTCGTAAGTCCTGCATGCGGCAGCGAGCAGTTGCGGCGAGGAGGATTCCAAGATTTCCTTTAGTCTGTGGCCCAATGAAACCAATTTGCGACATCCACCAAGGCAGGGCGGCTCCGTGTTTTAGAATCTTTGTGATCATGTGCCCATTAATTGGCGTAGACTGGTCACCACAGTGAAGGGTAATAGATTGTGCAAGTAGAACTTCCTGTACAACCCATAAGCGGGAGAAGACAGGTCTCTGAAAGAATGGATCGAGAATCGATTTCACACGGTCCTTGAACTCTCCCTCAGTGGGCTCGGATGATTCAGCCATACTTTTGAGAAGTGATATGGCTTCATTTCCCGCCTTATGACTGCCATGATCATTTTCTCCCACGTAAACGTGGACCATTGCTGCTTTGGAGAAGATAGCGTCCATCATAGCAACTTGGCATGACCTTTCGCCAAGGTCGGACTGGTTAATGCATATCGAGTCTACCCAGAGCAGCACCGGTTCGTACTGTTGACGTAGATGGCGTAAGGCTCGATAGCAGCTGAGCGTGATAGGCAATGCTCTTTTCTCTTTACCGATGAAAATACGTCGACAAAGAGTAGCGTCATCGTTGGCGTCTGCCCAAGTATAGGATAAAGCTTGGTAGGCAGGCGCTTTCTCTACATCAACTACCAGCAAGCTCCCTTCAATAGCCATGGCGTAATGTGCAGGTAGCAGTTTTAGCAGTCGTACATGTGAAGATTCTGTCAATTGAGGATAGGTAACAGGTTGTAGCTACCGCAATTGTTCAGACCATGGTGTATTTAGAAGGTTGGAAGACTCACCTCTCGTCCGTAAGCATCGCTTACTGTAGCCACCTGATAAGTGATCCCCGTCTCAAATTTTGGGTAGCGCTTAACAGAGCTCAAGGCCAAGGCGACGTCTCCATTTGGGGGTATAGTGGCATAGTTGACACATGCTGGCCAAGATAGAGGTTTTATGGTCGCCAGGGTTAGTTCTGGCTGTTGATGTGTAAGATTTTGAGTCAATTCTATGGCCGTTTCGTCGGCAGAGAAGTCAATAGGACCGATCGTTCCACAAGCTTGACATGTCCAGAGTTTGTCGTCAAGTGGAACGGGGTCCATTCGACGGCAATCGGGGTCGTGCCAATCCATTCAGGGAATATTTGATGTGATATACTTGTGCAAGAGCTTAGTGAGCTGTTTGGGTGGGGTGAGGGGATCAAGAGTGTTTTATGGAGTACAAGGCTGTGCCTCGCAGGGCAGACAAGTGGCTGCCTCCAGAGCCTCATTTTATTCTCCTGCGGCCTTGCTATCTAAGGTACAGATGATGAACTACAAAATTCCACTTTCGAAGGTATTGCGCCCGAAAGATCCGTTGCGACGCACAAAAAATGCCAAGTCTGAATAATGCCTACTCCGCAACTTTCCAGTCGGTATCAACGAGGTAGAGCAGGACCATTAGATGACTTGCTTAGAGATGAGTTAAAGACAAAACGCCGAGTTCCTCGGACTGCCAAACCCAAGGCCGTTCTATGAAACCAAATAATCGATACATCGGGCCAGGGCGCCAACAGAATGTAGCCTCTTCGACAGCTAGGCAGACATCTTCCACCTGATAACGTCCAACCTCACATTCATCCAACCGTGATAAAAATCAAATACCCTCCAACATATCTAAGGAAAGAAATTCCATGCAGCCATGCCATATTACAGTTATTCCACCGACACGATGTAAACTTATTATCCCGACCAAATACGCCATTTCGCCGACGCTGTACAAATGATATCCATCACTTCCCAGAGACATGGACAGCTCCCTTGCTACCATGCTTCCTCTTCTCCATTTCCTCCACTGCCACGCAGTTTCGGCATATAATAGTGTCGGTATATGAAGTCGTAGCCACTCCGTAACATCGACCGACGTAGTAGTTGTTGTTCCGGCTGTCAAACGGCTGTTGCGATCTGAGCCCACAGCTCTCGATCGGGCCCTGTATGGCTGAGGCGTAGCCACAGCGGGAGCACTCTTCTCTTGTTTCTGTTTGTGTACACATGTCGAGAGATATTATGAAAGGGGATTATTATTGTGTAGATGTTTGATAGAAGTCTAGTTTGGGACAAGCGAATGTTATGGTGGATTTCTTGGTGACAAGGTGGTCAGAAACACCTTGGGGGCTGTTGGACCCCGATATATAACCTGTCAGCTGGTTCGCAACATGATCAAAGCGAGCCTAATTCTGCCTAGACGAGGCAGACGAAAGTGCAGGTGAGGCGGTGTGATTTGTCTATTTTAATTGCATGGTTACACAAACAAACTTTGCTCAGAAATGATACCTTCAACCATGCACCGACTATTGATCAATATTACAGGGACAATGATCATCCCTTTGTTGTCAGTTATTGATAAGCATGTCTTGTTTATTAGCGCGTTTTTTTACTGGTAAACTGTATGGTTGTATCGCTACGCTGTGTAGATGTGGTTTCCAGGATTCTGTCGTTACGATTTCCCAACAAGGCTGATCTAGATGCACATCCCCCAGGATATCCGCCTTGGCTACACTTCTGAACCAACTTTTCGCCAATGCCCCTCCCAAAAATACAATAACACACACGATAATATCCCTCGGCTTTCGAGTCGATGCATTTTCAAAGGCGTTATTCTATAGATAGAGCGCTCCGCTTGGAAAGCAACAAACCCATTTCTATTCCTGTCTGCGAGCCATCTTCCTCATCGGCTCCCGACAAAAGATGTCTTACGGAAGCAGCCGGTGGAAGTGTCAAAGCCAAATGTATATCCTGCAACTCCTCCTTTCCAGGTCCTAGGTTTTTGAAGAACTCACTGGCCTTAGTCAGAAGTGCGAATTCCATCGCCCACATCATAATCTAGATTCCTTGTAAAATATACTTTATCATTACGAAATTGCTCTTGATGCAGCAGAGCATTTTACTTGTTTTCACAAAGATGCTAAGAGCGGTTGGGTTGTTGAGGTGTGCGGCTATGGTGCAAACAGAGTTGTCGAGTCCGCACAGCGTCATGCATGGGTAGTCTCTCAGCGAATAGTGTTTCATGTAGTCCCACAACTCCTGTATCTATGTCAGCTAATTGGGTGCATTGTAGCTTGACACTCACTCCGTTCTCACACAATGTCTCAGAATTTGGCAGTTGTAGAAGGCTACTGTAGTCAAGACGGTCAATTTCAATGCTGCCTAAGTCTGCCTGGGCATAGCAAAGCATAGTCTGATAGAGAAACGGATAAACACCTTTTACAAAGGGAGGGTAACGCTATCATTATCGTATGGGTTGCCTCATAAGCCGAGGATATTTAATTGCATTTATTTTACAGAGAAACATCTAAAATGGCTGGTAGCAGAAGTAAACACTAGTTCAAATATACATGAGTAACAATACTGTATATATCTTTCCGTAAATGGGTACACGAACAGTTCCAGGCTGGTGACTCCAGGAATGGTTATATCAAGTTGATAGCCACGGTGTCTCGACAGCTACTACCTAACTCATTCTGTTCAATATCAATACTTGAGTTGGAAACTACTAGGTGCGGTCTATGAATAGTTCGACTATGTTTAGCTTTTGGTAGAACTCAAATAACCTCTTGCTGCTGCGTTCTCCACCCTGCAAGGATAACTTATTTCACATAGTATACTTGGCGTAGGGATACGAGCAGGGGATGTGTTATGCTTCAATCAAATTATTGAAATGTAATCTTATCTTCGAAGAATATATTTACCCTCTAGAGTTACTATAGCCCAAAGAAATTATGTGCGTCGGAGCTAGTCAACCACAGCTTCACAATATCGCATCCCACATACACACCACTACACAAGTTATAATAAATGATATGAAATCCCACTCGACTAATCTCTCGAATTAATCAGCATGGTCCATTTTATAGGTGCGTTTATCCACTTTGCGTGGGAATTGCGATTCTTTTGCTGCGGCTATTAGTGAATTGCCAATCCGTCCAACTGATTGCGCAATACACCTGAAATGGCCTCATTACTGTCTGTTGCTTACTGGAGGACGCCGATGCCCATTCCTTATCTTTTCCTATAAAATTGTAAGTATTTCCAGGACACAATTTACTAGCCCGGGTCCCTTGTTGCAGTGATCGACAACCATCTGCACCGATATCTTGGGCACGAGCCACAACCTCTCGGAACCACCGGTATACATACACATCACCATGACTGTCAAGAACACTGCCAATGGCAGTGGTACCCTTCAAGCTGCCATTATCGGCGGGGGCCCCGGTGGTCTAGGTGCTGCAATTGCTCTTGCCAAGCTACCTTTTGTTGATTGGACTTTGTACGAAAAGAAATCTGAGATCAGCGAGACAGGCGGTGGCATCAGTCTCCAGCTGCACACCTGGAAGATGCTTGAATGGAACGGTGCAGCCAAGAACATCAAGCCCAATGACTTATTCAGATCTCCTGAAGGCATCAGCGGACAACAGCGGTTAGTGTTACCTGGAGAATGTCAGGGAATTCAAGGGTTAACGGGTTATCAGTAACGGACGAACGGGTGAGCTGATTGAACAGCACTATCATCCCGAAGAAACACCCGTTCATCGACGCAGTGGTCGACAGAGGAGAGCCAAATTGCAGGGTGCTCTCCTAAAAGAAGTTGATCAGTCGAAAATCAAGCTTTCCAAGAAGCTCATCGACATTGAGAAGTTACCAAGTGGTAGAGTTCTCATCCGTTTCGAAGATGGACACACAGACGAAGTTGATCTACTTATCGCCGCAGACGGTATCAGATCAGTGAGTAGCAAATCCGTCTTTTCGAGAAAGATCCAAGTGCTAACAACAACCAGGTTGTCCGTTCATTCACTTTCCCTGAGCACAAAATCAAATACAATGGCCAGTCCGCATACCGCACCATCATCAGCAAGTCTGAAGTCAACGCTCTTAGAACTATCCCTCAAGCGTCTACTTTCTGGCAAAACCTGGGCGGTAGATATGTCTTTACCAGTCCACTCGGAGACGACGATTTTGAAGTCACGGCACGTATTTCACGACCTTCAGAGGGCCAGGAGCATGTTAGCTGGGGTCGACCCTTCGATTTTAGCACTCTCGTTCATGAATACGATGGATTTTGCGAGCCTGTGCGCCAAGTTATCCAGCTTGCAGCAAAGGGGGAAACCCAAGAGTTTGCCCTCTTCTCGGGGCCACGACTAGACCGCGTAGTTGCTCTTGATTCGATAGCCCTGATCGGAGACGCATCTCATCCTTTGTCTGGAGCCTTCGGCGCTGGTGCCGGATTTGCTCTCGAGGATGTATACACATTGTCCAAAACTCTTGAATGGGCTTGGACCCGAGGTCAAGGGGTCAAGGTTGCACTCGAACTATATGACCGCATCAGGTCACCACATTACCACGACCTTTATAATGTCTTGGACTGGTTTGGCGGTGTTACCAAGGAGATTGCGGCCGAAGGGTTGTCGGTGGACGATGAAATTGAAGCAAGAGTGAAGAGAACAAAGGGTAAGAAGGCAAACTGGATGTATTCCTACGACATTCAGGCTGTGGTCGACGATGCTCTTCAGAATTTAGATGGATAAGTAAAGAGGGTGTAGTAGATCGATTTACAGCGCATGTCACTTGCATAAGATCCTACAGCCAGCGCATCCGGTTGCCACAAATATTACGTGTATTAACCGCAACATATCGTAAAAGCCGGGTAATAATAATGTTGGCAAATCTGTCGCATTGGGAAGTGTCACAAGAACGCTCTCAGTCACACCTACCAGTCACAAAATCTCTACAATCGGAACCGGAATCCCGGAAGAAAAAGAAACCCATTTTAAATCGCAGCGATAAATAAGGTCAACGGACACTAGTTGCCGAGAAAGCGTAAAAGATGTGGCTCCTTTATCCACGTTGAGCCTGGTCTTCAAATGCGGATCATTCGGCTGGGAGAGCGCCGGGCATAGACGGGAAGTGTCACGCAGTTAAGGTACGGTAATGTCTGTAGAGCTTACCAGTTAAGCGGAAACGGCCGAGATGAACAGACAGAACTGCAGGATTGTAAGAAATCGGGAGACAAGTGACAGTAACTAACGTGGAGTTGTTGGGGTAAGGAAACAACGTGGCAGACAAGAGGAATGCGGTGAAGAAAAGGGACGGGCCTTGCATGAGTAAGTGGACTCTAGTCTGGCCATCAGATATGGCATCGTGCACTGAGTTCTGAGGAGAGGATTGTGTCTGAGGTCTCAAGGCATCATCCATTGAAGGTCGTTTGGCTGCCTTGCGTTTGATACTGTAGATCTCCAGGAACGGAGAAACGGAAACAATAGGATAGCATTAGGTTTCAAGACGTGGCTGAATGGCATCTTTTTAAGGCTGTCGACCAGGTACTCACCCTGTACCTTGCGCACCAAACATCTAGAAGCGGTGATGATGACAGGGTTTCAGAAAGCACGGTTGCATGCGGCTGTTGGGGGTCAAAACGGCCACTCAGGACGTTTGTTGCTGAGTCGATGAATGACGGTGAAGAAGTGAGCGAATGATGAAGGATACACTGATTCAACAATGTTCAATGCGTGTTTCTGTCAGATCTTGACAAGAGACGTCAATGGATGAACGTGGACGCCAGAGGTAAGCCACGCCACCTCAGAGGCTCAGTGTGTTAGTGACGTTCTAGCGGTAAGTTAAACCATTTGTAAACCCGAAGCGTTTTGGGAGACGTGAGTTGGTGGTGGTAAAGAATGGGCGATGACGATGATGCTGATCTTATCAGGATGGTGTGTGGATGGCGACAATTGCGTCACACCTGCCAGGGATCTGGCTGAATGGCATTCAAAAGAATTAGTGAGAGTCCTACAGTAAACAATGAATAAACAATAGAAAAAGTCAAAGATTAGAAAAAGATATCAAAATATTGAGACAATGCGGGACAAGAAAGACATGCATGAAAGTTCCCGTCGGGTCCCTTTGGCGAGGACAGGGGAAGAGGTCTGGGCTCAGGCAAGGTACTTAAAGGGTACATCCCGTAACTAAGACAAATCTCGGAGTCTTGTGGCCATCCGCTGAACCCGACAGGAACCCCTGAAGGGAGGCACAGCACAGACGCGGAAGCCAAATAGACGACGTGTACTTGGGCGCAAAGAAGCGGACAGGTAACAGAAAGGTCAAAGCCCAATATCAGTCAATTCTGAGTTCTAGCTGTATATTTATGCGACCGAGATGCGACTGCACAGCCTGGTTAAAGTACTGCAGTCAATGTTACAGATTACGATGAACTTTTAATTTCCCCCTGTCTCTTGGCCTTGGGATATGGATGGAGCAGATCCTTGTCGCTGATATTCTCCCCTTTTTCCGCATTCTACCCAAGTGAATTGCCCATTCCACTGCACTGGGATGGGCTGAGATTTTTAGGTCTAGACGATTGCCCAGCCACTCGGTACCTCGTAGGTACCTTCGACCCGCGTCACTCCCGCCCAGCCAAGTCCCTTAGGCTAGGGCCCCCTTCTAAAAAGTGACCCTTCCCTTCCCCGACTGCTACTGCTACTGTTTTACCTGGCCTGGTCTACCCTTACCCGACCTAAAAATCACCGCCAACTTCCTTGGGCCGCGTCTCGTCGCCTTTGGTTTCCCAACCTCGACCTTGCTCATCGTCCGCTCCTCTCCTCTCCTCTCCTCTTCTTACTTCAACCATCTCTATCGCCCTTCGTCCCACCCGATCTCTCTCGCATTACGGGGCTGGGCTGAGCTCGGCCAAACGCGGACACGATGAACGCCATTCAGCAAAAGTGTCGACCAAAACACCAGGTCCTCGTCCTGAAATGTTATCCGCGGACCACAAAAGGAGCTGTCGACGTCAAGCCCAACAGCAGCGAGCTCAGCTACCTCCTCTACTATGCTACAAGTCGTCGCTCTAAGATCCAAAAGATTGGCGCCTTTCTGGAGAAGAAGACGGCCAGCGATGTCTGGCGTCTGCGCATTGGGTATGTCGCATCGCAGTCGACTTCAAACACCGACGTGTCCGCTCCACCCGGCTTGAGGCATATGCCTCTGTCTCGACTTTATACTGTTTCCCATGCCCGAAAATTGCTGTTCCTCAGTCGAATTCCATGATTACTGACCTTCTCTTCCTTTTCGCAGAAATGTCCAGGTCACCCTGCAGATCCTGTCAGCCTTGATGGAAAAGCTTCACAAGGACTCTGTTCTCATTGCCCCCTTCGTCCTCAAAGTCCTCGACACCGTCCTCCGATCCGACGATATTACCATGATCGAGTCTTCCCTCCCCACATTCGCGGCTTTTTGCGACTATCACGACGCGGCCTTTCTCATGGCTGATCAGACCTACCTCCGCCAATTTGAGGAGATCGTCCGTTTGTACGCTCAGCTTGCTTCAACAAAGCCTGCGGCAGGCAAGGAGGCGCTCACCACCCCTGTTAAAGTTCGCTGGAGGAATGCAGGCCTCGAAGCTATTCGTAGCGTCTCAACAGCCGATGCCCTCTCCTCAATAACAGGTAGCCAAATGGATGTCATCATGCCTCGTATCCTCGAAAACCTGTGGTCCGATACCCCCGATTTTCTCGAAACTCTACACCTGCGACTCGAAATGGAGGAAAAGGTCGATACGGAGAAGCAGCTCAGGCGAAGGACCAGCATTGCTACTGTTGGAACCGACGGTGGAAACGATCTTAATCCAGTTGCCCTATCCGGAACCGCAGGCGATGTCGACAAGCTTGCCGAGGAAGAAGTCGGAGTCTTGGCCATGCAATGTTTAAAGAGCATCTTTATTGTCCCTACCCGCTCCCAGATTCACGGCGCCACAATTTCCCTGTTGAGATTCATCCAAGAACTAGTAACACAAGGCGAGTCTGTGGTCGAACTCCACGATGACCGAGAACGAGACAGCGGTTGGGCCATTAGTATCTATAACATCATCTCGCGCTGGGCTCCCGTGCAAGACAGATATACCATTCTTGTGGCGGCTTTGGAAACACTACTACGAGTTCCCATACAGGATTCGACTCTCGACCAGCAGCTAGCATTGGTAACGATCATGAGCTCTCTTCTACGGTCCGACGTAAACCTGATTGGATTGAGTATGATGGACGTCCTCCTTGGTCTTATCAAGCAGATGAGGAAGTTGTTCAGACTACGAAGCCCCGCTAGCCAGAGTGACGACGGCAACACAGCAGCCGTCGAATCCGATACAGCCGTGCGCCAAAAGACTAAGCATCTTGTGGGCAGGCTCGAATTGTGCATCGGCGACTTGGCTACTCATGTTTATTACGCCGATCAAATCTCAGATATGATTTCCGCCATTATCCTCCGCCTCAAGCCATCCCGATCTAATAGCATCAACTCTTCCCCAGGAGGAGAAAAGGTCAGCAACAATGAGGCTGGACCCGCCGCCTCCACAATGGAACTGAGCGAAAGCCAACAGCTTGACCATTACTTCTGCCTCAACACTGGCAGGGCATCGGGTCTTCGTGCTATCAAGGAGATTCTCCTTGTTGCAAACCCTCAGAAGAAGCTTACGGGCAACCTAGCCTTGTCTCGCAACCCCGTGCCAATTCATATCTGGGAAGGAACTCATTGGCTTCTTCGTGATCCAGATGGACATGTTCGTAAGGCCTACATGGATGCCATTATTACGTGGCTGGACCGAGAGACTACATTCGCGAACGAAATTGCTGTTGAGGAAAAACTGCCCCGTTCCCGCTCATCATTAAGAATCAGCAAAGACATTAGCTCTAACATCAACCGTCGAGCTGTTTCGAATGCCTCCAACCGAGAAAGAGGATCTAAGCCCCGCCAGTCGCAGTTCTTAGCTCTGCTACACCTTGTCGCTTATGATAACGCCCTCCAGTTTGTCGAGTACGAAAACGACCTCGTCATGCTCCATATCCTTCTTACCAGGCTTGTTCTGCAACTAGGAGTGAACGCTGCTCGATTTGGTCTGCCAATGGTCTACCGATTACAGGAGGATGTTCAGGAGATTGATACGCCTCTCCATAAAGTGCGAACTGCAGCTCTGTGCCACGGATACTTCTGGGCACTTACTGAGAAGTTTGATTTGGGAGATTCAGTCGTGGGACAAGCTATCCAGAGTGAGGTGGCGCGTCGCAGAAGAAAGGGATTCTGGGTTGAGGGCATCAACATCCCGACCCCTTCAATTAATCATGTAGGACTTCCTGGAGAGGCGCGCCCGCAGCCGGAATGGGATTCGGCTGCGCTTGAGAGGGAAGAGCTACTTCCATTCGATGACAGAGAATCTCTTGTAGAGTGCATCGTGTCCCACTACCACGAAAGCATTCACGTACCTGCTGGAAGCCCTGGCGCGTCCCCAGGCCGAGTACTTTCTGGACCCATCCTAGGCTCGACTTTGAGCTCCACAGGGGCAGCTGAGGCCGATGCCGAGTTGCCAGCTGTATTCCGCGAACAGATGCTGACAGACTGGTCCAGAGATGCGGCCGGAGCTATGCTTGCCTCTGCCGGAAAATCAGAATCTTTGACGGGATCCAAGACAGGGACCTCGGTCACACGAGGCCATCTCACGGTGAAGACAAACGGCGTAAACGGCGATGGAACTGCCAACGGCAACGGACCGACATCGCCTTATGGAAGCCAGTATAACCTGATGAGACCTCACTCATCGCATGGCCACCGAGAGAGGGAAGGAACAATTCCGAAGCACCGCAAGAGCAGTTTGCGGAGTGCCGTCTCGCCAGCCCTATCCACCGGTAACCGAGGTACGGTTGCCTCGGTCGATCAGCTGAAGCTCGTGCTATCAGGCAACCCACCACCAAAGACAGCCGCTCTCGTCGGGGACGATGATAGCGGAGACAGCATGGTCAGCTACGATTACAGTCCTTCAGAGATGAGCTTTAACCCAGCTACACAGAATGATCAGCCCAGTAGCCCTACAAGCGCCAAGCGACCTGGCACCGCAAAGCGAGGACCTCTGAGCACCCATCCTCCTCTCGGGGGAACACCTAATCTACACGACGAGAACAGCCAGGACGACGAGTCGGTACCTCCCGTACCACCCCTGCCGGACGTAAACTTGCTGGGAGGCAAGAGAAGCCCTATCCAGTCGATTGAAGCATCTTTTCAAGATCCGGCTAAATCGGGACGGCGTAGCCTCAACAGCCGAGGGGGCGACGGGACCCGGCCTAAATCGGTGCGCTCGCAAAACACAAAGACGATGGATCTACAGGACCTCCTTCGAGGAATCGATAGCCGACCGAGCGAGGGAAGTTGGGGTAACGTGACGAAACCACCATATTAGGGGATATGGACATAATAGGAGTTATAGGCGGCGAAGCGACGGGACGGGACGTAATAGCGATGGTTGATTTGACTTGTAGAACAGCGATAATGGTGTAATTTACGAGAGCTCCAAAGAAAAATGGAAGATGAGATTCCCAGCGTGTGATTGAACTATTTCTTGATGATGATCGACTTGATGAGGATGATCCCTGTTGGAAGGAATCTGCCTGTTCGTGTCCTTGCAAGGGTCAATCCAGTTTCAGATCAGCAGCTAACCATCTTAGTTTGGTGTCTCATAAGAGAGTGATTGTGGTACAGAATGAGCTTCAGACACGGTCAAGAAGCTATTCCGACTGGTCTTGCTAGACAGCAGGTAGACGTCAAAGGAGTTTCCGATTGACCACAAACAGATCGAGCTAAGCATGAAGTATCATGACAAACCAAGTAAACATCTCTGGTTCATCAATCACTCAGGCTCTAACAGATTCCAGACCGTATCTCCCCCTGTCCAGGGCTTGGCGCCATGGGTGGCAGTGCAGCGCACCTTTTATTCGTTTTATTTCCCAGAGGTGGTCCCCCGAGGCTGGGAAATAGGAAAGTCCCCCGCAATTGAAGGGCTCTCGGACGGATCCCTGGCCCAGGTAGTATACTAGTTCCCGTCCCTGTGGTGAGAAGGGGGCAGTGCTTCTGTCTTTCTTACCCTTTTCCTCTCACCATCCGCCTCAATCTCACGATTTTCTCTCCTTTGTTCCTTTTCCCGCTCATTTGCATTCTTTGAGTGCGCTGTTCTGCAAGTTATCTGCCTGGGCAGATATCGTTGGCTCGTGATACCGTGATACCCGTGAAAGCGAACAAGTGGCCTTGCACGCAAACGACAGACAACACGGAGGTGGACTGTTTGTTTGCTCAGCCTCATTGCCGAGTACGAACGACGTTTATTTTGAGTTATTTGCCGTGGGAAGGAGAAGGGGAATTATCCGGGGCTCTATTTTTTGAAACGAGACGAGACGGGGGCAACTTTATACGAAACGCACGTTCAACAACAACGACGATCCGGAGGAATATGGAAGGGCGATACACTTGACATTCACTCTCTACGCTACCAAAACCCGAAATTTCCACAGACTTTGGACAAGGCAGTTTTGAAGCCTCGAAGAATTTGAGGCTGCTTATTGCAGAGGCCTGCACTGCCGCCACATCGTCTCATCGCGACTATTATCCTGCGTCTCACCCAACCTCACCTCACTTCGCAAAATCTCTCAATCATGGACTCTTCAAATCCTCGACATGGAAACCATCCATCAGACTCGATACCAGACGCCGCATACCCCAACGATTCTCCCTATCGACCCGGCGATAACTCACCGCAAGTCATAATTCCTCCTCCCGGCGCATCAACATCCTCACATTCTCTCCACCACCAACCTCAATCACCACAGCCTTACTCACCAACACCGCCCACACATTTCGGCGCCAGTGTACCCGCCTACTCCAGTCCAACACCATCGCCATGGTCACCCGATATCCCTCAAAGTCCCCCTCCACCATACGATCCCTCCCGTCCGCCAGCGATATACTCACCTCTCGAGGCCCCACCGCCAATCTCCCCGCCACCTCACTATCCTCCATCGACGCCCTGGCCATATCCCCAAGGTAGTAGCGCAGGATCAAGTGTCAATGGCGGCGGTGCGTACAAGATGGGCCCAGTTGCAACGGCGAGGGCGCGACGGAAGCGCAAGTTGCAGATATGTGCGCTTGCGTTATGCGCCGTGATGTTATTCTTCATTGCGTTGATTATAGGGGTATTGATGGGTGTTGTCAAGGTGCAGTGGAAGGACCGCGACGATGATGATTAGGCCTGAGTTTTCGAGCGCGATATGATACTCCCCGGTCGTTCATTTGTTTTCTCTTCTTTTCTTCTTTGTTGATATTGGAACTTGAGTTTTCTTACATGAATGCAGCAATGGCATGGCGTACGGATTAGGGTTTCTTTCTAAGGTATTCAGGAGTTTTCTAATAGACAATGGGTGATGGATTGGTCAATACAATAGACTTTGACGGTTATCGCGGTTTGAGGTGCTTGTTAAGGGCGTGATGTTACCGGTGATGCTTGAGTGCAAGTTGACCTACTGTAGTCATGATCGTCACCTGAAGATTTGTTCGCACTCAACAGTAACGAGGCTATTTCTCAATGAACAATGCAGAGTACATCATCTGTTACACTGCCTAGGCATTCAAGCCTTGACACAACGCAATACATACCATGAACGTTTCTTCAATTTGGAACTTCGGTCTCGATCACCTTTGTCAGAGTACCACTTACCCTATAGAGAGCGGTCAGTAGAGTGAGGACCTTGATAGAACGTTACGTACAGGGCTGAATCTACTTGAACATCTAGCAAGAAGAATTGACCGTATATATTCGGTCATTCCAGAGACCCAAGAATCTAGCTTTGCCATCCGTTTGTTAATGGTCACTATAATAGAAACCCACGTGCCGAGGCGTCAATTTTCAGCCTCCCACCATCCACATCTCACACCGACACACACTTTGCGATATGATGACCGCCTCCCCGATGGGATGATCCAAGCCAAGAAAGACGTGGCTAGCTGTTGGCCCAGAATATCGAATTCATAAGATGTTGGTGGACTTAGCAGAGATAGCCTTTTGCGGCGTTTGCTTGATTATCGTAGCGGCATGCTCGCTTGGCACATGATGAGTGTTGGTGGGTGAGGGATTGGATGGGAATTAATCCGCACCAACAGACCCGAACTCCAGAACGGGAGTGGGAGCGGGAAGCAGATCCAATACAACAGGGGAGGAGGGAAATCAACCCGATTTGACCGGAGGTGGCTTTTCTCATCTCTAGAACTCTAACTAACTACGACGTAGTAACGATTGATAATTGGAGGTTTTGGTGGAATTGGCTTTTACTGTAATTGACTTTGAGTTTCGTCACTTGATCAACTACCAGCCGCAAGTGGGAATACCGTTGGGTCTGGACTACTATTCTGAGGCCATGGATGAGGCTACAACTCTGGATAAACGCCAGAAAGCTTGATATACCGCCATCAACCGCTGTATTGGGTAAACCGAGGTCCTAAATTCAGGATGAACATTTCCGTGCCGAGCACCGCTTACATGGTGTGGCTCTCTGTTGGCCGAGCTCAAAGTTATCTCTTGTCTCCTCGTCAAAGGGCGAAAACAACAAGCAAAAAGACACAAAGCAGGTGCATAGAGATGAGACCACAGTTTCATCTAATATTTTCTTCTCGGCCCACTGCGCGCGTCTCACGCTCTTTGACCCTGCGTTGCGCCCTGAACTGAGTTTTGACGTGTCGTTGCGTATTGTTCTGGGTCCCATGAGGAAAAAGCAGTCTGAGCCCAAAGCCCAAGCTCAAGCCCCAAACAGGGCTGAGAAAGCTGCGGGTGGCTAAGGTAGTTTACAACGTCACTCGATTCGATAGATCCGCAGGGTCCAGAGGGGGCGTTGATACTATTTCTGGCATGCATCTATGATGAGGGAGCTTTAGAGGAGAGCGGAGGCAACAAAGACTGCACGCACAACTCATGATTCAGCCCCATTGATCTTCTTGAAACACATCTGGCAGGGCAAACGTCAGCAATTAACAAAGCTAGCAATAACAATCAAGCTGAGCGAGCGCAGACCGCGGTTGACGTTACTCTGCAGCTCTCAGCTTGCAGTACAGCGCATCATGGATACGTCGAGCTACTTTAGCCGGTGCAGGTACAGAGATTCGTTCCAAGGATGTCCCTGGCTCGCAATGCCGAGCTGTATGTGCGGATGACACCAAGATGTAGGATCTGTATGTATGAATCCGACGTGCATCTGGCTATCGATGCATTGCCAATACATAGATGCAAGATGCAAGCCCGTGAAAATTTTCAGAGCAAGGGCAGCAAAAAGCATCTTGGACGCATGCGTGCAGTAGTAGTAGCATGAATGGATCTTGATCAAATTTTCTCAATATTTCTTGCTTGTTTACTTTTTCCTTGCGCCCTCGGTAATCTCCTTTCTATTGGGTTCTAAGATATACGCGCATTTGGCGATGCTTCTGTGCAGTAGCGTGAGACGACGTGTACTGTATGTAGGGCAAAGTGAGGCAAAAGACTAGACTAAAGTAGCTGACGTACGTACATACAGTAGACAAGTGTCGTGCGTATATGAAACGACGGACATGACAAGATCCAGGGGAAACGGGAGATCAGACCTACTGCACAAGCCAGGATTGGATAAAAGATTTGGCCATTCACAATCAACGCAGTTGAGTTACTAAGGCAGACTAAAGCAGAGCATTCATGACGTCGGACCCAAAGCACTGGGTCACCGAGTTGTTTCCTCTTGTAAATGGAACAAGAGAAATGGATATGGGAATGGAAATAGACTCGGCCGTCCCGAGGAAGGCACGTGGCAGTTCTGTACTTGATCGACGGGCCGGCCTCAGCCCAGCGGGCAACTTCGACTGTTCAACGTCCCATTCATCTGCAGTAAACGTCACGGCCACAGCATCGCCAAAGAAAACATGTGTCCACTGTTATCATTGTCGACATCATCATCTCCATTTGCAAGTCATGATTTGCATTACTCGAAACGACCCCGATGGTGACATCAGTGCATGACATCCATAGTCCCGGCAGTCAAGCCCAGGCCAAGCCACCCCTCAGCAAGGATCACCTTCGACTCCGAGCCCAACGCCAGCCTCTCCCGTCCTCCTAGCCCTAGTGAGTCGGATATCCTCATTCAAGGGAATCAGTGACGTTGCTGAAGTGGCTTTGCTCTCGACTTTCAGACCAGATCTCGTTACGTTACTCAACTCCCAAATGCGGCCGGTCATCGATCGAATGCCTTCTTGGTCCCGGTTCCAAGGTTCAGTCTCTGTCACCAAGTGGAGAGAAGCGGAGACTCGAGCATTTTGTACAGGCAGGCAAAAGCTCCTGTTCGCCAATGATTCCTCCCGCGGCGCAACAAGCTGCTGCCCCGTCCCCTGCGCCGAAGCCCCTACGCCGCCCTGGGCTTCTCCAATCCACCCCCCAAGCTGCCCGCTGTCATCCTTTCCTGTCTCCACCTCAATCCTCCGTTGTCCCCGCTGTCGTCCGCTGCAGCTGCAACTGCAACTCCAGGGCTGTCGGACCGCCCAGACATCCGCCAAATCGTCTCTTCCGCTAGCGTTCCCCGAGGTCCAACCGCAAGGGACCAATCGCCTGCCATGTTTAACCATGGCGCTGGGAGCCCTCCCAAGCTACTGGAGATGTAGCTCCAAAACTCATGGGAGAAGGACACGGAGGCAAGTAGCAACTTCTGGCATTGTCCCTGTGGAAGAATGGCTTTGCAATCAAGGCTGCATCCTCCTTGAGTCGATTGCGTAGCGCTACCCTCACTCCTGCATCCGGAAACCTCAGTCTATATCGAATTACCAATGGTGTTGACGTCGTTACTGCATTGACATCAACGCTTGTTGGATCCGAGACATCCAGGAACGTTGAGCGGTTGGTATCCGTACCGTACAGTAGGGAGTGGACACTGGACCTGCGGCTGGGTCTCGTAGTCCCGTTAGATGCCGTACCCTTGTACGAAAGCTCCGGGACCTGGAGCTCCATCCGCGTGTCCATCCCTAGATCCCCAGCACTGCCTGGTCTGCTGGCTCACAAGCCTCACAATTGACTCTGTTGTGTCATGCTGCTTAGTTTGGGTCATCCCCTTCGTCTCCAACAAGCCCAATGCGAATTTTCAGGGACCAGGAAAGAAGCTTGTGAGAGTCGTCTGAACTAAGCTAAATCAGCCGTCAACCAACCATATTCTCTACCTGGCTTTTCCTGAAAAGCCCCTCCGTATCCCAGTCAGAGATCCTCGTTTCGGTTCGTTTTTTTAATGACCGTGCTTTTTCGCTATTCTTCTTCTCCTGTCCGTGTTCCTGATTGCCATCTACTGGCAACTAGCAATACTGGATGATAACTGGTTGTTGGCAGTCAATCGCTGGCAATGCCCTTGCGGCGCTGAAATTCCCCGACTCTTTTGCCTCTAGACCCATTCTCTTGCTCAGTCTATCTCAATTAACTACTGGCTTCGTGGTTTTCCTTCTGTCCACTCGCTTTCATATGTCGTGTCGTGAATCACAAGCCTATCCCTGTACCCGGCTACCACAGTCTGCCGATGGTACGGTACGGTACATTGATCCATCAAGCTTCTCTTTCCTTACTCCCTACTGCTACTCTCTTTATTGACGGACGCTTCCCCCCTCCACCTTGGCATCTTGTTTATAAAAGTGCCCCCTGGCTGTGTTTTGCTTTTGACTTGTTCCCTCCGAATTTTCATTGTCTTTGCGTTACATATTGCTGCTGTCATAACTGCTGCACTCTCTTTTCTCAATTTTCAGGTTTCAGCCGCATTGCATCCCTGTCATCGCTGTGTTATAAGTGGTTTCGTTGTCTTGACTGCGAGGGTTTAAAAGTCGTCATCCAGCTTCCTCCATCTCCATACCGTGGCTGAATATAACAACCTCAACTCCCAACAGACAAACACACAAGCACGCAACACAAGCAACGCAAGCAAACAGACAAACAGCAGACAGATATCTTAGCACCACCATCATCATTCTCGCATCGGGTGATAACGTCTTGAGAGTCGCCTTGGATTCGTCCAAACTTCAGTCCAGCCGAGTCCAGCCCGATCCAGCCTGGCCCCGGACCTTGAAGATCTTGCTTTCGGTTCACGCCAGTTCTAGAACGCCAAACCAAGTTGACAACCATTACGCACCAGTACCACCCTTTTTTTAGCATTCTAATTCTTGGGGTGTCTGGGCTTTAATCGGCCAAAACAAAATCACCATCTTTCCCCGGCCATTCTCCCCCCTCATCACCTACGAATCTGCCGGTCTGAACAAAAAAGAGGCGCCGTCCACTCAACGATCCTACTCTAGGTGGCTTCATTATCTTGTTTACCTTGCGCGCTCTCCGCTTCCCCAAGGAAAAATCTCGAGCTAGCCGCCACGGGCGCATCCCAAACTCCCGGTCCTGGGTCCAAACGAGGAAACTCAATTTCAGGCATCTCGAATCCTGGACATCTTTCTTTGGTTCTAGTCTGACTGGCTGACTGACTCTCCCCTCTCTGGCGGGCTCTTCTTCTCCCTCCTCCCCGGGCTCAATTTTCCACCCTTCTTTTCGAGCTTGACTCGAGATATTGATCTGTCAGTGTCGCCTCCCGGCGTGTGCTGTGTTGGTTTCTTTCGGTGTCGCAATCCTCAATTGGACCCATCAGCGATCGATTGAGGTCGTGAAACCCCAAAAACATACATAACCGCAACCGGCACAAGCAGTCTCGACTTTGTGCCTCATTCCTCTCCACGATAGTTCTTTCACTCACCTGTCTTTCACTTATCGCCAATCGACCGACCGACATTCGGGTTTATTAGTGCCTGATTTTTCCCTCGCTCAAACCGCGCTTCTGTTGACGTCCAATTTGACCATCGCCAACTGGAAACGATTTTTTTTTTATCATCAGATTGACATACAGCATCTGAGGGGTCTTTATTATTGCCGTCGCTCGCCTTGCTTCGGCACACACTCGCTCATCACAAATTCTCAGTTTTTATCACCATCATGCCACGACATTATCATTATCAGCCTAGGTACTGTCAATTCATCCGCAACATTTGACGGAGCTTGTTGCTAACTCTCTTCTCAGTCGCGAACTCCATGTGGTAGTACTTGGAGCAGGTTCGTCAACACCCAACCTTGGCGCAGTCTTTCTCACTTCGTCTCGTCCTTCTCTATGTGCACGCTTGGCTGACTCGCTTGTCTTTTGGTAGGCGGCGTGGGTAAAAGTTGTTTAACTGGTGAGTTGTCCTTGTCCCCTCGTCCCTCGTCCCATGTTCTACATGCTGCGCCTGCGTCCCACCGTTGCATCCGCAATCCTACTACGCTTCCCTGTCTTCCCCTTTGCAGCACAAGGCTCATGCGAGAACAGCCCAGTTCGTCCACAATGAGTGGATCGAGAGCTATGATCCCACCATCGAAGATTCTTATCGCACACAGCTCCAGGTTGATGTAAGTATTGCGCATGGCGCCAATGCCGCTACTTGACCCCCTCTGACTGACTCGTTCGTCTCAGGGACGCCAAGTTGTTCTCGAAATGTGAGTATGCACCTTGATTCCCACCTTCCAAACCCGCTTTGGAGAAGAATTGTGACTGACTCAGCCTTTAGCCTTGACACTGCGGGGACCGAGCAGTTCGGTAGGTCCTTCATCGCCCAGCAACCTTTACAACATGACCCTCATACTGATAATGGTACAGTCGCTATGAGGGATCTGTACATGAAAACCGGCCAAGGTTTCCTTCTTGTATTCAGCATCACATCGTCCTCATCTCTCAGCGAACTGGCCGGCTTGCGCGAAGAGATTATCCGGATAAAGGATGATGAAAATATACCGATCGTTATTGTCGGTAATAAAGCCGACCTAGAAGAGAATCGCGCTGTCCCTCGAGCCAAGGGCTTCTCCATTTCACAGCGATGGGGTGCGCCCTACTACGAAGCTAGCGCTAGGACGAGGAGTGAGTTCGCCCGTCCGCCCGTGGCTTGTATGCCTGGGCTTTCGCCGCATCCGGACTAATAGATTACAGCCAACGTCGATGAGGTCTTTATCGACCTTTGCAGACAAATGTTGCGCAAGGAGGACGAACAAAACGCGAATACGGACGCTAATGACGACTACAAGTATGACCATGGCCGAAGTTCGCACAGACGTCAACGTCGCCGCCGAAAGAAGGATTCACCACGATGTGCAATCCTGTAAACCTGACGAACTACCAATTCCAAATCGATGACCACTGGATGGCATCCACGCATTGGAATTATTTCACTTCTTGCTCCAACTTTTTAGGGTCTCGGCATTTTTTTAACACTTCTCACACTACCTACCCAGATGTTCCACACGGATTACGGCCAGCTAAAAGAAACCAACCACAAAGATGTATGGATTTTGGGAGGAAAACACATAAAAAAGACCTCGCGGTCTCATACGAAACGAAATGATATTTGACGGAGCGAATGGCCGAGAGATGCGCGGCAGAATCGATTCGCATTCTGAAACGAAACCGAGGCGAATAGACGGCATGACGCATCGCATCGCATCGCATAGCATGCTTAAACCAAGCGACGGGTGTTTAGGATCGACAACAGCCCATATTGTATGTGCACATTACGGCGTCGGTGGCGTTGGATACTCGACCTGGGATACAAGGTCTGCATATGTTTGTTATTTTCTTGGGTTGGCATGGGCATTTTTTTATTCTCCACGATTATGGTGAGACAAGCAAGAGATGGATACAGGGAAGGGAGATCGGTTCGGAAGCTCTGCATTGAGACGAATGCTGAAATGGGCGAGGATGATGGTGTGATATTGGCGATGCTAGACGCATGCATTCATCAGCTTCTAGTCATGATATTGATGACTTCTCAGTTCTTACAAAGACAAACAAAGAAACTCATGCATCACAATCTTTCGTTCCGTTGGGGCTTTGTTGGACATGGCGGTATTGTTGAAGAAGCATACCATCACACCTCGCAGACTATCTTTCCGAATCTCTTGAGTGTTGCTAACATGAGTTCCTCTGCGTCCATCTCAGCTTGCATTTGCCAATGGGTCTAGCATACCACAGCAGACGTTTTTGCAAACCACTCAAGGCACCGTCATTGCTTCTACAAGGACCACATGAAGTTTCATGAGCTGCATATTCCCGTTGGCTTGTTGCTCTCCAGCATATTAGCATATAAACCTCACTTGATCTGTTCCTCTCACACCAATTTATCATCACTCAGTGTTCAAAACTCATTCATTTCTACAATCATATCGTTGACTCGTTATCCGTGTTCATTACAATGCCTCTGCCTTTCTCTCCATGTGTATCGAGGCGCCTCAGCTGTTGCTTCTCAGTTCTCGTATCTTCACCGCTCTGAGTTCATGTCGTTTCGTGTATATTCAGGCCCCAAACCAAGGAGCATGTCCAAAGGAGACGTTTCCAATCCAGCTGCAGAAACTTTTCACCAATTTCCCACCAAAGCAATCCCAAAAGGTCGGTCACCAGCTCGGCTATCGCTTACTTGCGTCGCAGCATGCTCCAGATGTCAGTAAAGACACCAAACCACCCCTTGACCCTCTCAGCAGCATTCAACAGCAAGATGAAGCGTTTAATAAACGCATCAGCATTGTCGAAATCCTCGCCATAGCACTCCCACACAGCCCGGCCCTGTCCGTTGTTCTCATGCTCCTGGACCTTCATGAGCTCATCCTCGTCCTCAACGCCCGTGACTCCAGTGGACTTGAGCTTGGGACCGACACAGAGAGCGCGACCGGCGATTTCTTCGTCTGAAATGAGACGAGTAGCGGCATCGACGACATCCTCGATCATTGCGCCGCCTGCTGTGCCTGAGAGGAAGGCTACTTCGACAGGAAGCTTGAGCATGTTGGACTTTGCGACGTAGTAGGGAGTGATCATGTTGACACGGACGCCGCTTCTGAAGGATGTAGCTCGAAGGGTGCGGAAGAGACCGAGGATGGCATGCTTGCTCATGGTGTACATGGTCTGGGTCGGAAAAGGGCAGAGAGACGCGAGTGAGCCGACGAGAAGAAGACAGCGGTCTCGGGGCGAGGATCCATTCTGAGGAAGCCAGTACAGAGCGAGATGAGTGGTGTATGCAGCGCCTGTGATGTTGACGTCGAACTGTTTGGTGTTGGGCTTGGGAAGACGGCCATTCTTGAGAACAGGTTCCTCGAACTGGATAGAGACGTCTGGGAGAATGATGCCCGCGTTGGGAACGACAATATCGATGCCTCCGTGGGGACTAACGTGGACAGCAGTCTCAAACAGACTGACTTGAGACTCCCAGTCGGTGACATCGCAGTGTTGAAAGGCAAAAGCCGAGTCTGGGTACTGGCCCGTGAGTGAAGCTACGAGCTCCTCTCCCGCTGCATCAGCGACATCGCCAATGATGATGTTTGCGCCATGAGCAGCCCACTCGCGAACCATGTAAGAGCCGAGACCGTTGGCACCGCCGGTGATGAGAATTGTCTTGCCCTTGAGAGTTGAAGGATCGTAGGGCTTACTCACGTCGACAGGCGGTGACTGGCCAATGAGGCCCTTGATATCTCTGTCGCCCATTTTGGGGTGTTGCACTCGCTGACCAGGTACCGCGGTGGTGTATGTGATGCGACGAACTGTCGACCTGATCTCTCGGCAGATAGAGTAGTAGCGGTAGCGGTAGCGGTAGACCTGGGATGGATAGATGGGCGAAGTAAGCTCAGAGAATTTGCCGACCACGATTTGTTTCTGCTGACCTGTCAACGCAAACGCAGACGCAGACGCATTGGCTTCAGCTCTCAGCCTAAAGATAGTTTTGGCCAAAAATATCTCCCATGTGGAGTCTGAGCCCTCTTTTTGCAGGGTCCAGCGACGCAACCTCACCTCCAAGACCCGATAAATTAGCTTTAGCGGGTCGCTATCTGCCGTCTCGACCTTGTTATATCCACTCCAAACGTTGTGGGCGATGGTCTTGAGAGTGCGGTTCCAAGATGAAGGGTTGAAGAGGTGCAAGTTGCGGTACAAAAGTAAACATAAAAGTTGTTGAGGCAAATAAAAACCCTCGTTCGCGGTGAATCCCCGCAACCTGCATTCACTGCTGCAACGCTATGTTGGTGACAGTGATAGTGACAGTGGCTGGCAGGCCACTGCATATATGATTCAGAGCCCATTTTGAAAATTATAAAGCTCGAGTCTGCCCAGAGCTTTTCAAGAGGCTTGGTTCTGTTCTGTTGGATAATCTTCCATTCTCTGTCGAGTGTTCTGAACTTGTTTGGAGGTCGTCGGAACACAGCTTCCTGACGATTTTTCAAGACAATGATGGCTAATTGCATCCCACAACAAACAACAACCCAACCAAGGTCGGCATTATTCTCCTCCGTAGTCAACTCAGAACTTTCCGGGAAACGAGACGCTCCAGTGAGGCAAGGTAATTCATATTCCAAGCAGCCTTGTCGATTCCTTTGTCTTCAACACTCACATATAGCCAACTCGATGCTGAGTCCGCGTATTCCCAGCATCATTCAACCTTGTGACCAGCCTGTAAGCGTATCCATACTGCGATTGTTCGCTGAAAATAATCACTGTCTAGGGAGACTGAAAATAATATGCAGTAGTCGCCTGTGCTGATAGCTTTGCCCGTTCTGATACCATTCACCCAACCAGATATCCGACATGTCTATCATGTCAGCAAATCAGCAGAGTACTGTATGTCAGGCGACCGACGATCTTAAACAAGACGCTGCAAGGTCATGTCCGTCATCATATATCAAACCCCACGGATAACAGAGTAGATCATCGTCAAGATTCCTCGATGTGGACGGTAGACTTCGGAGGGTGTGGTTGTCATCGCCTAGCTCAGGAACCCCAATCTGCACGTCTGCATAACTGCTCGGAAGTGATACTGGAGCTGATTGCCTCAGACACAATGGCTTTCAGCCGCCCTTATCCAAAGCCACCGGAGATTCCAAGCCATCTTGTCCTATCCCTATGGCCACACGAACCATGGAGAAATGATAATTCGGTGTTGGGGCTTCTGGTCTTCGCTGACATCATCTGCCATTAAACGAACAAGGCGGGAGAACCGGGTAGCAAAAGTCAAGGACAAGGACAAGGACAAGGACAAGGGACCTTCGTTCACCAGGTACATTTGAAGAAGCATCACGGCTAAAAGACATTCTCCTTTGCTTTTGGAACATTCGAAATAGTTGTGCGATAGCAGGGTCGTCCACCGCGTCATCAAGAGTGGTTGTCTCAGTACCTTGAAATTGGCCAAGGGTTTGATCCACTCAACGGCTTAGACAACGGCCGTCTAGAGAAGGGATAAGAAGTTTTGGATGCGTCACATGAGGAGAAAAAGCTAGGGGAGGCCGTCGATCATTTCGTCTAGAATTGCCAGAGGTCGAAGTTGTCTCACGGGAATCTAAGGCACGACTCCCGTTAGCAGTATCCCCGCCCTGCGCTGGTACATAGTTAAATGCCTGTTCCGGTCGCCTACTGTTTGTTAGTGGTCGAGGTTAACCCAAGGACATGCGCTCGTCATCGATTGAAGCAAGTTACAAAACTGGGCGAGACCATTATTCCTTGCCGAGATGGTAGACATGACTTGAGCAGATCTTAGATAATCGGGATTTTCCCAGTGCTCACACCAGACGTCTGGCCCAGGGCCCAGAGATGCCGGGGATGTGACGGGCTCTAGAGGCACAGGTTCCGGCGTCCAACAGGCTGGGATGCCGGGGCCCGTTTTCGCTGGGGACCATGTCCCCTGACGCTCATGCCTCGGTGACTTCAGTCGTGGGCCACGGCGTCAAAGCCGCACTGGACTGTTGGCGTTGGCGTTAACTGCCACACCAGGGACCCCTGCAAGGCCGGGCATGCATGACAGGGGGCAGTCAACGCTTAAGGACGATCAAGGTCAATCAATTGGGAACAATACAAACGATAATTAACTTGAGGAGTTCCGTTTGAGCAGCAGTGAACTCCATGCTGTGAGACGAGACGAGACGATTCTCATCCAATGTACGGACTGGGGTTTGCAATAAAAAAACTGTTTGCCGCGATGAGAACGTGAGACTGAAAGCCAAGGCCTTCTTGTCGTGCCTGAGAATGGTGCGTTCAGCCGCAATCCGCAATTCACGTGGTGCCGTTAGACCACATGTTGGTCTCTTGCATGGGGAGTATTCGACAAATCGTTCAAAAGCGATCGTCTAGACTTGCGCGATTGTACCTAACTGAGATGTGATGGCGCCCTAAACAAGCGAAGACAGACAATTTGTGGAGAGATCAGCGTACGGTAGGTAGACTGGGCGTTTAGCTCATTAGCGGTTTTGCAACGGGCTGTTTGCTACACCACAGCCTTGTGAAATTATGCATTAGAAATCAGTTTCTACACATTGTCCTCGAGCCGCCGAGCGTTCGTGTTATTGGTCAATAGTTGACCAAAACGCTCACTCACCTTATCAAGCTGAGTTGCTGTACCTCAACAAACCAAGCAAGTCTTCAAGTCCGTCATATCTTCCACTGCGTCCAAGTAAGACGCTTGAAAACACAACCACGAGGTCTCGTCACACACACCTCTGGTCGAGCCAATGAGGTATTAGGGGTAGGGGTGTGGAAGTTTCTGCTGGTCAAACTCTTCTGGAGGCATGGGTTGACCCAAGTCCAATCGGGATCGAGCATTGACGACCTAAATCGGTTTGAAGGACGATGCAACCCAGGATTAGTTGCCCGGCAGTACGGAACACCAAACTTCAAGTTCCGAGCAATGTAACTTCTGTGTGCTGAGGTTGTTTGCGAGATTGTTTGCGGATGACCTTAGACCGATGGTCTTTAGAGGCGCAATAGCTTCATCGCAGTCGAAGGCGACACCTTACCCTTCTCGCCAAACTCCTTTTCCCCTGAATACTATTCTGTTTGGCCTGACTTATCAACGACTGGTGCGAGCAACAGTGTTGTTACTTGCAAAATGGAGATGATTTGCGGGCGGCTATAGAGCCTAGTATTCCCTGGCCTGCGTGTCGAGCGCGAACAATGAGTAGGGTTGTTGGATCACTATCGCTGACTTCCAATATCTTGTCATTGGTCGACTCAAAAGTTCATGTTGGGCGTAAGCGCACCTAATCAATCACTGTTAATAACCTTGAAATGAGGGCATGTTCGAATGGAGGTGCTCCATACCAAATTGGTGTTGAGGGGAGCATCTGGCAAAGGGTCAAGGATGACGCTGGATTGACGGGACCTCGCGTCTCCTTGCCCCGCCAAGTAGCACGTCCCACACAGTAACCATGAAGAGGACCTTTTATCGCTTCCCTCGTTCATGTTATCTTGCTGCTGGGTTGGAATGGTCCAAGGGAAGAATGTATTTGTTTGGTATTAGAGATTGAATATGGTAAGAGTTCAGTTCGAAGTAATGGTAAAAAAAAACTGATCTAATCGATGACTGTTCTTCAAGCGGTTGTGATGCTTCAGGTAAATAGTTTTCCGGTTTTCTCTAAAGCCCGTCGACTCCCCCAATGCTACTGCGGGTGTGCTTCCGGTGCATCTTAGGGGGTCGGAGGGTAAGATGGAGAGGAAGATGGCATGCTGGCGGGCAAGGGAGAAGGGAGGGTATGCCTTGAAAGAGAGCAGCCGTAACTTTCGTACTTACAGTTCCAATCCCTGTGACTTCATCATTGACCGCGAGCAAGGCTGTATCCGATTGGGTTCTGCGGCTCAAGTAGGCAAGCTGCTTACGAAACCCATTCGGCATTCGACGTGACGTGAAGCTATACGCAGCCAAGAGACCTAACTACATTGCTAAGGGACTCGAGGCTAGCGGCAGAATTGGTGAGATAGGAGCTGTCTCTTAGGTCGCCGTGTCGATCATATGTGGCTGATTTCGTGCAGTACAGGTCCGAAAGGGATGAAACACCACTGGGACAGCAAGGATATTGGAATATTGAGGCCAAGCCGCAGGTATCGTCAGATGTGGGAGCTTGGTCGCAGATTAAGCCGTGGCCCACCCGCAGGCTTCATGGCCTATTTGTCGAGAAACCCTTCCGTCTCCCATTTTCTGATATGGTGGACTAGCGGAATCTATTCTGTAGTGCGAGAAGCTGTGTAGCTGTTACGGTTTCGTTTCACTTCGTTATCAAAGGACGACCTTCACTAGCGTGCATCGCAGACTAATTCCCCATCCTGTGTGTCCGCGGCGGTGGGCCAGTTGCTTGGGCCTGTGGATGCAAGCGGGCCGTTCGATCGATCCGAAGCCCAATGATCTGGAAAGTAAGGTAGTCTTGGATCCATGTGTATGCGGGTGAGAGATTGAGAGTGTTGTCTTGCTTGAGCTTGGTTCTGTCCCCTTTGCTCTATCTCTCCTGTACTTGGTAGATTGCGATTGGCAAGACACGCCTGCTCGAGTATTCTGCACACCAAAAGCAAAACTTGCAGACATTCATGGCTCGACATGAAAAACCACCAGATCGACCGAGTTACACCAGCTAAGTGCTCTCACTTTGCGCAACCACATACCCATACGTACCCCGAACCCCGGAAGGACGAGAGTCCGAGGGCTGCCGTTGCTTTGTCTTGGATATTCGGGTTGATCTGCGTGGTGAACAAGTTAGCAGTCTTCAGCGACACCACCACGATGATGATGAGTTATGCACGGAATACTACCCTTTTCATCCAGAGCGCACTTGTCCGCAGACAACACAACGAGGAGAGCAGGAAAAAAGGCACCAAGCGACAAGGCAGCTCGTTTGATTGACAGGGTCAGGGGAAAGGTAGGGAGGGAGTTTTGTTACCCCTGTCGCCAGATGCATGGCTGGCTCACCGGTTGTGCACCCCTTCCGCCCACGGCCACAGCCCCGGGTGGTCTAGCATACCTAGATGGAAGCTTGACAGGACATGTTGGAGAATTGAGTGTTCTCGATGTGGGAGGGAGGGCATCACCTGGAATATGGGGGGTAGACGTGGCTCCTGTCGCGGGGGACAACACGCCCCCAGAGGATACGTAGAGGGCCGAGGACGCACTTTGAATAGCTCAACGGGCCGACATATCGGTCCTGAGGCTTCGGTCGGAGTTGTGAAGTTTCACATCATCAGATGTCTTCGTAGCAAGCAGTGATCCCTCCTTGTTTTCTTCCACACGGCAACGCAGCATGTTGTGTCGGCGTTTCCCTATTAGACTCTCGGCAACAATCAGCTTGCGTACAGCCTGGTTGAGGTGCAGATTGACTGGGCGGCCTTTAACCATTTTCAGTCGCAGTCGCAGGTAGTGTTGCTGTGGCTGCTTCGACGTACCCGCGGATGTAACCAAAGTAAACAAAGCGTGAGCTCGAGCGCAGCTTGTGCGATGGCGATAATGACGACAATTGCGATGATGACAGCCGTGTTTGTTTGTAATTTTTGTCGGCAAGGGTTGAAATAAAGTCTGTGTTTGCGCCTGGACCCTTGAGTTTCAGGCTGAGGCGCAGGCGCGAGCGTACCCGTGATAGGCCTGTGCAAAGAGCACGCCGCACCTCGGTTAATGGAAGGACAACATTGCCTAGCAATGTATAATCAACACTATCATGCTCTTGTTGCTGTGGATGTTGGAGTCTTGTCACAACTCAAGAGTTCTTGCAACCTCCCCTTGCCAGGAAGGGAGGAAGCTGCAGCTTGGTAATTAATTCTGCAGATGAGAGAGTGTGAGCCGCTGATCATGGCAAGAGCCAAGATCCTTGCCCCTCCCTCCTCGACAACACCTCCAAACTCACCAATTAAAGCCTGTTGCTGTTCTTGCCTTCTGTCACTTCAGCAAGGAGGCGGAAGGGACTTGGTAGCATGGCACGCGTGACAAAAACACATGGCCCGCGTTAAAGAGATCTATAAAATATCTGCAAAGATAATGTCTTGATATTTAGTATAAATTGTGGGAAAATGTCACAAACGGAAGAACTTATTAGTGCATTATCGGGTTTCATTTTATGATATAGTAAGAATGAAGAGCATAATAACATCTTGAATAAGTTGACCCTGACAACCTGGAAGTCCGTGTTTCTTACGACCTCATGCTCGGGTAAGGGCCACTACCTAGGCAGGCGGGTCTTTGACCACTCTTAGGGTGATTCTAGTCTAAGACTGGCCATATATTTATGTCAAGTGTCTATGAAGATCCCTATCTTTTTGCGACTCGCCTGCTAGGTTGGGTTGGCAAACCCCGATCTCAAGCACCGTCTTTGATCTTAGATCTCCCAATTCGATGCTTGACTTGCAGGCTCTCCGTACGTTGTCATTGGATAGTCACATTTCTCTGCTTGAGCATCGCAACAATCACGAGAAACAAGAGAAGCAACTTCAGACTCAAAGTGTCATTGTCGTCAGCCACTTAGACCATAGGGAACCCTTCTACTACCTACCACAATGTTCCTTATCAGCTCTGCTCGGGCAAATATCACCATTTTGCTTTGTTTACCTGGGTGAGGCATCCCCTTCATCCAAATCATTACATCACCCGCCCCTCGTCTCTAGTTTGTATCTTTTCTCTGGTTCGCCTTTAGCGACCCTGTTCCCCCTCTCCCCTCCCCCATGTTTAGTCGGCAATTTGCTTCTTTGATGCTGGTTGTTAACTCTTAGCGTCGGCCTCGCTTTAGCGTCTACCGTTTTCACCCTCCAAAGAAGTCATTCACTCGCGAAGCAGAGCCGAACTGCGCTACTCAAGCAGGACCCATGATGTACTAACGAGCAAGCGGACTTTCTTTTGTTTTGACTTTGCACCACTCCATGCGATCAAACTCCGATTGGTACGATAGCCTCAAAGCCAAATAAACGACCTTGACGCCAAAATTGCGTCCACACCCCACTTGCAACTCGGTTTCCACTCCACCATAAGCCGCGTGCTCCTCTTGCGCTCTGTCCACAATACAATCCCCCCGTCTCGTTCTACCCAAGGTGCTTGAAGCCGTTTAGAAGGCATCAATGGGTACAAAACAGCTACCCAAAAAACTCAAGATGAGATCATATGAGATGCAAGTAAGTCCTAGACTTGTGTTGTGATGTTGGTATCCCGATCGAGCTGGTTACCTGGGTATGTCGAAGGTTTTTGCAGTGTCACGCCGAAAACAAAGACAGCCTGTCAGACTGTGCCCTTTATGTTTCAACAAAACCTTCATTGTCCCCTCCGGGCCCTCCCCCTCTTTAACTATTTAAGAGAGGTTGCTCCGTCCCAGCCACCTTCTAGATGGCATAAGACGACGGTACTAAGGCTTATGTTATCATCTTCATGTATTGAGTGTTCACGCTTGGACCCTAAGGCACTGTGGCTAAATTGACGTCTGAACCATCTCAGGCACATCATCAAGTTCTAATCAAGGGTGAAACAAGTACGTTGGATCATAGCATCTCACGGGCTGCATTACTAGCGCATTCTAACATATTTACCAAGATCGTTGATGAAAGCTGTCTCCGCCGCCTCGGCCCAATCTCAGGCTCGACAAGTGCTTTTCAAATTCTCTAGAGCCAAGAGCATTGATCAACAGTAGCATCCTCGAGCCCAACGGGAGCCCTTGAAAGCCACTTTATTTGGTAGTATCCCAGCAGACGCAACCATTCCTCTTTGGTACAAGCTCTCCTGAGCCCCTTGATCCCCGGTCCTGACTCCCCGGGGACGGTATTCGCTAGCAACAAGCCGCGTCCACCGAACACAGGCCCAGGAACAACAAGACGGGCCCAATTTACTCCAGCGATCCAAGAACTTGGAAGCAACCCAAGATACGAAATCGATCCGCAGAGCCTGGACCAAGACCAGACTAAGAGAGCTGAGAGTAAATACCGGGACGTGCGAGCGACCTCGTCTTGAGCCTTGAGCTTTTACCTTACCTTACCTCACGCCCGCGCCGCACTGGCGATACCCATCCGCGGGCGCTGTTCCCCCTCGCTGTCACCCTCTAAGTTCTCACACATTGAATCTCCAAAAAGTAAGGTAAGGAAACTGAATTAGTTATCACACACTCTTTCCTTCCCCTTCTCCCTCGCCCGCTTTCACCCCATCCATTTCATTTCCCCGTTCCCATTCCCCATTTCCATTCCCATCATCCTCCCTCCACCCACCTTGAAGAGAAGAGCATCCACACACACTTACAGGCTCTCTCTCTCACACATGCGCCCAAGGTTGCCTTTCTCTATTCGCTTTTTGGATCCCAGAATAAGTAATTAATGGTATCACGCCTGGTTATTACTACCTGGGTTTAGGGGTATGGCGCCTGTCCCGTCACTTTATTGCTACCCACCAACTCTCGTCTTGTCCTATTCACACTCTCACTCTTACCCATTCTCCATTCCCGTCTCTCCTCTCACACAAAGCGTTTAACACTCCCTCGCTTGATTCAGGCACCAAGGTAGAATCCCCTGTGTTCCCTCTCCCCAGCGCATCTCCGTCACATACCAGCCATTCTGGTCTTCCCGAACACCCATACCTCCCACGCAGCCCCAAATCTACCAAGCATTACCCATTACCCATCCTTCCCACCATCTTCTCACTACAGACACTACCGCTGCCACTACCGTTTCTACCCTACCTTACCTAGCGACGTCCTGCTGCTGGGGTATTGAGAGTTTCTGGCGCCCCCTACATTAACGACAACGGCCCCCTCCCCCCATCCACGGAACATTGCATCTTGCACCACACCTGCTCACTGCGACAAGCTGTCGCACTCTTTCACGTCATTTTCATAGCGCATTCTGTCCGTTATCTTGCTAACACCGTATCGCATTTTCAAGGAGCCTATCTTTCTCTCAACATAGCAACTACATCCACGCTCAATTGCTCACGGCTTGATTATCGACTCGCTCTTCATCGCGAAACCTCGACGCGCAAGTCTTCTGTCGCATCGAACCTCGCCCGTGCGGCCGGCTGACCTGATTGCGCTAAATCACGATTCCTCTCAAATCATTCGCCCTCACTTGTGTTCCGCATCCCCTCCAGCATCGACAGTGCAGTTGGTGATTTATCCAACACTTTCTGCGTTTGCGACTGCGACCGCGACCGCGATTGTGACCGCGACAACCACGATTGCGACAATCTCCAACTACCGGATCTTCACGATCGTCGCACCCGCTCGCCCCTAGGTCACCTGTTGCTAGCGAATTAAGTCGTGTTCCAACGCATGCAACTAGATAGCGGGCGATGAACATTGACTGGAGTGCACCGCCATTCGACCCAGCAAGGATCGCATCTCCAACTGACAAGCATTACAATCGCGCAAGTCCCTATCTGCCCTCCACTGCTTCCGCCGTTATATCCGCAGCGACTGCGATCTCATCTATCACCACAACTTCACTCGCACCTGCTGCGACACTTTCAGCTATGGCTGCGCCTGGCTACCTCCCTTCCGCCCATGCCTTTCGGTCCGCCATGGCACCAGCGTCACCATACAATACAAGCACACGCGAGACCCCTAGATCGGGGACAACTCCGTTCGCAAGCTCTCCCTCACCCATGGTTCGCGTCTTGATTCGACGCTTGCCACTAAACACCTCGGAGGAGTCGCTGCGCCTCATGGTTGTTTGGTCGCAAGAGCTTGCCGATGTTGAGTTGCTCCGCGTAGACCAATCGGAAGATCCTGGCTTTCGCTCTGCTGTCTTGCGATTTCGAACAATGGTAGGAGCTCAAGAGGCGAAGAATATGCTGGACGGGCGTTCGAATATCTCCAACGATGCCGACATGATTGTCGAGGTTCTCTCCAGCAGCCCCGCCATTTCGCGACGATATCCCGCTGAGACCACTGCCTTCCAATCCCTCGAGAGCATTTCCCCTCAAACGAACAGCGCATACCCCGGACACGAACTTCCCAACCCAGACACGAGTGCCCATTATCAGAATCTCTTCTCTCCACAATCTCCTATTGGCAACCATCTGACCGAGCACACCAGGATATCGGGAAAGTCCCTTATTGGTAGTGAATGTGTTGAGGATGACGAGACAAGCGACCTCTTGAAGGACCCTGTTGCATACGCAGAGAACGGCGCAACCGCCCAGCGCAGGGCAACCGCCCCCCATATCCCCGTTAGCAGACTGGCTTCTCTTTCACTCAATACCAACAACATACCCGCACCAAGCCCCTCATCTCTACCCCAATACATGAATGTTATGTCGGCGCAGTCTGGGCCGATGTCCCCAGTGATCAATTCACCGTACTCGCGACACAACTTTCCTCCAGTCAATCCGGCTGACCAAAACCCGCCTTGCAATACTCTTTACGTAGGCAACCTCCCCATCGACACTTCAGAAGAGGAGCTCAAGGCCCTCTTTTCCAAACAACGGGGCTACAAGCGTCTCTGTTTCCGTACCAAGCAGAATGGGCCAATGTGTTTTGTCGAATTCGAGGATATTTCGTTCGCTACCAAGGCGCTCCACGAGCTTTATGGACAACTCCTACACAACAGCGTCAAGGGCGGAATTCGGCTCAGCTTCTCCAAGAACCCCCTCGGCGTGCGGTCTGGTCAGGCTCCTGCCCACGCAGCTTCAGGTGCATTGGGCGGGATAACTTCAGTCATGTCCGGTTCTGCCAACGGCTTCGCATCAGCAAACAGACCACCTCCTGGTCTTCAAGCCCCTCCAGGCCTCGGTAACGGACGAACTCACTACCATGGACCGGCTGCTCTTAACGCGGGCCACACCGGTGCAGGTTTTGCTAGTATTTCAAATTATAGCTGGAACGCGCCAGCGTACAATGGTCACCTTGCCTCCACGTCCTCGCCGGCACCTTTCCCTCCGCCTTACATGATGGGGAGGTAGTGGATCGTCTCACATGATGGTGAGATAGTGAATGTGTTCTGGCGATAGAGAGATTACCGTGCGCAATGGAGTCTTGCTTTTTATGCACATTCCGACGGAGAGCTCATTGGTTTCGGGTTCTTTTGCAGTGTTTTGAGCTAGTCCTTTTTTCCTTCTCATGATTCCCCCTGTCATCACAAGCACTATATCTGTTTGCATCGATTATATACGGCGTTTTTATTTCCTTTAACTACAGACTCTAACGAGTCTTTTTTCACCACCAGCGTTGCTAAGGGTTTGGTCAAAGCAATGGGATATCCTTGTTCTGGCGCATTTAGTTCAACATCGGCACTAGGAGGGACACAAAGCTCGGCTCAATATACGCCACCGCCAGGGCTGAATGTCAGCATGAATACGGTCGAGTCTGATGTTTGATTTACCTAGACAGCATGATTGGAGTCTTGAGCCGGCCAGGCTCTGGAGCAGCAAAGTCGCCCCAACCTCTCGAACTTGGTCAGACGATGGTCGTTTATTGTTACTCGCAACTATTTATCATTGATTCACGGTTTACATCACAGCGAAAAGGGGCAAAAAGAAACAAAAAGAAAGAGAAAAAAAAAAGAGCGAGGAAAATATGAAATTTGTGCCAGGAAGTTTTCCGGGGATGCAACGCAACGCAACGCAAAAACGGGTTTCGCATGAAAGAATGGGGTTTCGGAGAAGCACGGGTTATTTGGATTCATTTGATTCACGTCAACGCTGGGAGTTTTCTGGAACAACACGGGATGGTCTGGGATTGCTGGAGCATGGAAGAAACTGGAGCGGTCGTCCCGCATCACATTTGCATTCAGAAGGGCTGGAGCATAGGAATGGACGGCTACACGAGAACAAAGACTCATCACCACATGCATACCAAGACATCATCCTCGGGCATTGGAACAAACCGCATCTGCATAATCGGGTGTTGGTTTACTTGGTCCGCCACGACTGAACCAGGCGTTTGATGTTTATTTCGTCTTTTGAGTATGTTATTATTTGTGGCTCGGCTCTGCATGGAGGTCTTGTGGGCCTATAACGAGACCGAAGCTGGATGTTGACGTGCTATCCTGTTATGGTATTTGAAGGTAAATGGATTGGGCTGGGATGGAAAGCGATTGGGAAAGCGATATATTTTGTTCTTTTCTTTTAACATGGTCGGAAAGGCTGCACCTTGGCATGTAAGAAGGCAGCGGGCGTTTCTCTTATACCTTTCTGCATCGTTGAAGTGGTCTGCACCGGAATTACTCAGGTAGGTATGCATTTTGGATCATGGTTATAAATCTCGCACTTGGACAATTGTACTCACTTCTCCATGAAGGAGGGTGAGTTTACGGCATGGAATGGGCACTCCAAACTCTGGCTTTTCTGGCTTTTCTGGCAGATGTTATTGGAATCTGTGTCGATAGAGTACATGTACATGCATGGTTGTTTGTTTAAACTCGGCTCTCCCTATGATTGTTTCGTCCCCGTATCTGAGTGAAGCATTTCCATCCTGACATGTCTTGCATGTCTACCAAGGTACCTTAGTATGCAACATGTTTGATCGGAAATGTCTGCCTTGCCTTTGACAGTTGCCATCATCAGGCTGAGAAGGAGCTTGTGTATTCAGGTAGGTGCTATGGTAGGTATACAGATAGGAAGCATGCCTCTGATGTTTCTCCCTCTCCTTCCCTCTTGCTATCTTGGTGTGGTTGTTCTTACTCAGACTACAAATTATTATCACAGATCTAGACAAAATGGAAGGTCGCGATGCTTTCATGGCAGGCCCATTGCACGATGAGCCATATCAAAGTCTTCTGAAAGCCCGCCTTGATTCTGATCTTGATCTCTTGCACATCATCCACACATCGTCAATACCAATTCTTGGTCAACTTCATCAACATTCGCTATCACAAACTTGGTCTACATCATCAACAATTATCATCACTCTGCTTCCACTCACTGCATCGCCCCGTTTCACTATCTGAATCTTTTCATTCGTCACTTGTTGTCAATCAACATCATCAACATGATGGAGTCCACGGAAGACATTGAACTCAAGGAGGTTCCATCCTCGTCGTCAGTGTAAGATATTATCTTCGTGTATACATTGTAGCCTATGACCAAGCTAACCACGTACGTTTATAGGTCGACACCTGTACAACCACAGGCTTCTTCCAGTTCCTCAGCAACACATCCTCCACCAAGCCCCAGTCCATTGAACGAACAAGCACATCCTCCACCAAGCCCCAGTCCACTGAACGAACAAGCACATCCTCGCAATGAACCGAGCGAGCCTCAGATTCAGCGACCTGAGCCCGCAGCTGTGCGCCCAAGACCAGTTGCGCGTCCAATGCCAGTTTATTTACCACCACTACCGGCACTTCCTCTATCAGGAGGAAATTATGTACCACGACCAATAACCCCTCCTGGGCCGTTGGCTCGCAATGATCTCCGTGGGTCCCCGCCTCCATACCTGGCAGAAGAGTTCCCTCTAGAACCGCAGCCTGGATGCTTTGTTCGCTGCTGCAGAAATTTCTTTAGATGTCCTTGCGGTTAAGGACGTGCTTTGTTCCCAAAACTTCGCTCCATAGATGAGTAAGGGTTACAATGTAAGGGGAATTGGCTGAAGGAAAGATAACAATTGGGCTCTTTGAGCGTCAGATCTTGAGCCGCATTGCTCTACCCAATCAAGACTGCAGGTTTTCACTTGCGGAAGCGATATGGGTGTTTTCATGTATTGTAACATTGATTATTAGCGGTTAAATTCAGTTTCTAGCCAAAAGTCTAGTCAGCTTGGTGTTGTGAATGTCACCCTGGGGAAAAGAGGATGTGTTGAAGCCGATGATAACCTCATCAAAGGAATATGCATGTCGTCTATGCACACAAAGTCCTAGAGTCTTGATCATGTGAATGTCGACCAACAAGACCGGTGAGGCGTATCCATCTCAATGAAGTCGGGTATTTATCTAATGGCCATGGCACCTCCACGTACAGCATAACGACATGATTCAAATGCTGACAGAGTACAGAGTAGGGTAGGGCAGGGTAGTATTCTGTGGCTTGACACCTTGTTTATGCAAGTTTAAGTAGTGGTTATACAATATGTAAATACATTACGTGTTATAGCCGGCGCTTCGCGCATGAGGGCGTCTCGAGCCGAGGCGCTTGTGCCTGTGCTTGTGCTCGTGTCACGCACCGTTCCTCGCGTTCTCGGGAACCGGTGACGGACGAGAGTTACCTCGAGCGCGTTACCGGTTTATGCATCTGTCTTCGAAGAGGGTTACACTCCTGTCTATACTTCACCCAGCTCCGCGGGCCGAGCCCTCGACGGGCGGACGGGACGGGCGCGACGGGACATTGGAGCCAGGGGGGGCCATGATGGGATGCAGTGTGACGGACAGGTTGTCATGTGGGAATAACCGGCAGCAAGGGGGAGGGGGTGATGG